>WELB01000010.1:129842-189949 GCA_009602725.1 Spirogloea muscicola
GCTGCCCGTGAAGACAGGAGGCGCTTGGTAGGGGAGGACGAGCTCGGCTCCCGCCGGGGTAGAGGAGGCCGGGGCGCCCGAGGCCGCCGCCGCGGGGCTTGAAGCGTCGGGAGGAGCAGCTGTCGCTGGCGCAGGCACGGGGAACTGCTGCCCAGCCGAGGGTGACCGGGGGAACTCGGCAGCGGCGAGGCAACCAGAGGGGCGGGGGCAGGGTCTGGCGCGGCCTTGAGCGTGGCGCCCGAAGAAGCCCCGGGGCCTGGCGCGGCCATGAGCTCGTCGGCGCCAGCTCGCCAGCCGGCGGCAGCGGGGGGCGAAAGGACCGCCGCCGCCGCCGCGGCGGCGGCGGCGGCGGCGCGGGGGGCAAGCGCGGGCGCGCCAACGGTCGGGTTGGGGGTGGGCCAAGAGAATGAACAGGAGAGAGAAGGCGCGCGGGGCGCATGAATTGAAAGGGAGGCCAATTCAAGCCAATACATTGTTCAAAATGTATTGGCTTGAATTGGCCTCCCTTTCAGGAATGAACAGGGGGTAAAAGGTATCACCCGCTGGGTGGTCCTTGTACTTGTGCAGCTTCTTCTGTTCGGCCACCTTCACGGCATAGCCGGTCTCAGAAGTAATGGGGCCCTTCGTCCGGAAGCTGTCGGTTAGGGCGACGTCCATGAGGAGCCGCTTGCCACCTGCCCGGGGGCCGCCAACCAGATCGACACGCCTCGTCCGAGGGACCCCGTTGCGGAGTTGGACGCGCATCACCCCGGTGCTCCCCAACGCCACTTGATATCCCGCCTCCTTGACGATGCCATACATGGCGTCACGTAGGAGGTTGTGGGAGCCCGTGCGCTCACTGCCTCTGGCACACCTGAGCATGTGGTCACCCATGAGCAATGCATCATGCTCAATAAGCCCACATTCACATTGGGTCACCCCTGCCAAGCACAGGGATGGTAAGCCAAGGCGGCGGCGCATAGCATCGCAGAACAATAGAAAGGAGGAAGGGGGGAAAGGAGGGCCGGAGGTGCCACAGAGCGGGGGGAGCCGTGCTGACGGGGGCCATGTCGACTCGACCTGTACCGCTTGTGGAGCTGCTAGAGGAGGGTGAGGAAGCAGCATTGGCAGGAGGGAGGGCGGGAGGGGGAAAGGAGGGCCGAGAGAAGGCGCGCAGTGCGCCTGTGATGGGGTAGAAGCCAAAGCAAGCCAGTCCACTTACTGTATGTGGGCTGGACTCGACGCGCGACTTGCGGCGGCGACTTATTTTGCAGCTAAATCTCAAGCCGAGTGAAGGCGCGCGGTTCGCATGACATTGAGAGGGAGGCCACTTCTAGCCTTACAGATGTCCTGGTAACGGGGTAATGAGTTGGCTAAAGGGGGCACTATTATCCTCGAGTAAGCACATACATATCTGACAAGCTAAGCTGAGGAGCCAGACCACCACGGAGGCCATTAACCTGGCCTAATGCACGCCCAGCACGCTGGTGTATCGCGAGTGCCTGGGAGCGCTGCAGACTCAATGATAGCCGCATTTGATAGCCGAGAGGTCTTTCCTCGGTGGAAGCAGCCGTCCGCCGCATAGCCCGAGGGCGCTGACGCCATTGTGGGAGGTATCAGTGGTCGACGACCCATGTGGTAATTTGGTCCCGTTGGTCCTATGATGGAAGAAATTTTCGTGCAGTTGAAACAGACGAAAGCCAAAATGGCCAAGTACAGAGGCAAGCGCAGCTGATGACGTAGATCCCCCCCTGCAAATCGACCCGCTCAATAACCACAGGTCAACACGTTAAGGTTGCTACTCGATGACTACCAGATGGCAGATTCGAAGCCCTTCTGCCACCAACTAGAGCTCGCCCAGCTTTCTGGTGCAAAGCATGAGCCTGAGCACGCTGCACACAGGCTGACACTCGTCGTCAAAGAACGCAGCTGGCAAGCCCATCTCAGCCAGAAGCACATCTGCACGTTGTGCATAGCCTAGATTGGCAACATTCTGAAGGAGAGGGTGGAAACGAGGACCTAAACAGCCAAAGATATCGACTGCAGCTGGTAGGAGCTGATCGCATGGGGGGTATTTGAAGTAATGTTGCAGCTTTCTGTGTTCTGCACTCCCCACTGCGTAGCCAGCGATGTGCGTCAATGCTGGACCTGTATAAGCCATCCGTAATAATGTCAACCAAGGCCCATGGTCCTCCACCAGGTTGCACGCCCCACAATATCAAGGGTGCAACGATGATGACGTCCCTGGGCATCCGTGGTCATAGGCATGATACTGTTCACTTCGATGACCGCATGGTAACCAGTGTCATGCATCAAACCCGTCAAACCTGCCCGGTGGAAGGAGTAGGGAGTGGTGCTTTTGGCATCCCTTTGAAGTCGAACTGTGGCTCCAAATGCACGTTCTCACTGCTGGGCACCTTGGCGGCCTTTCAGTCTCTCGTCTTCCAACACGTATAGCCCCTTCTGACTACGGCAACTAGTCCATTAAAGCCGCTTGTTCCTAGTAACGTCTCAGGTTGAGAAGGAGACAAAGAAGGTCCAAGGTCAATCGACTGTGGGTCTAATGTTAGGAAATCACTCTGGAGCCAGAGGATGCATGGGGTGCCGGAGCGCCACCCACTGCTCTTGCTTTGCGCTCACAAACCTGGCTGCTTCTTTGCTGCTCCCTGGCCTTGAGCTGGATATCGGAACTTCAGATTAGCATTAAGTGTACAAACAACACCTGGCAGCAGTGCATGCTGCTGCAGCTTCGGCATACGGCTTGAGTAGTGGAGGTGCTGCAGGCGCCTGCACGGGTTCAATGACCAGAATTGCTACCTCCCGGCCCTGGCCCATCAGTGTGCCATTCACGCCACCGCTGCCACCCACCATGGCGTCCTGCTCCCGGCCTTCATTGACGACTCTTCACAGGCAGGCAAACCAGGCGAGTCCTTGCCAACTGTCAGAAACTGCAGCAGGAGTTGGCGCCCTCCAGCTTCTCCATCCCAGACGTATAGTGCTCAGTATGCTCATTGCAGGCCCTGTGCACCTCCCTTTCCTTGCCGCAGGCATGCCAGGCATCCCTTCCCAATCCATGACTGTCTGCTCCATTGTATCCGAGAGCCTGCAGGTGCGTGGGTGTAGGTTGCACAACTTGCAAGCCTCCTGCCCCACTGAGCAGCATGCTCAACTGTGCCAAGTCAGGTTACTACGAGGACAACATGCTGCACCTAGGCGCCCCAGGCAACATCTCAACGCACCCCTGCCTGTACGTTGTGACCTGGGCCAGCTCTGCTCACGCCACCTTCTCCTCTACAGCTATGGTGGTGGATACCACCATGCCATCGGGGTCATGAGTGCGCAGGATGCGCCGCCGCCGGCCCGTTGCATCCATCCAAGCGCTCTCAAAGTAGAATGCCTGGCCGCGCGCAACCAGTCGTGGGCATGAGACGGCCAGCCCGCCGGGCAGCAGGTACGTCTGGAGGCCGCCGCCAAAGACCAGGAGCATGCCTCCCTCCTGGACGCTGGCTCGGGAAGTCAGCGTGGTAGTGCAGGCGCTGCCTGCCAGCCCCAAGCGCATTGTCTGCAAGGCCGTGCACATACTTTTTTTAATGTGAGCCAAATGCGCACGGCACACCCCGTCTCGTGCATCAGTTTATGCATCTCATCTACTCCATGGGATGTAGACATGGAGAATGCCAGCTGGGATTGGAAATTTCTGCTTGCCCACAAATAAGGTGCCACTCACACATGCTGCTACACATGCCACTTGCTTTTAGAGAGCCGCGCAGGAGGTTGAGCATACCTGCACCAGCTCACCACCCTTGTCTCGTCTGTACTCAAAGGCTATGTCCTGCTTGGATGTAGTACTGTCGTACAGGGAGCTACGCTGCGTCATTGCTTGGCCCCGCCACTCACCCAGCAGAGCCTCCAGCCTGTCCTCGCCGCTCACCTCATCCTGAGACATTCCAGCGCCAGGTCTGCTTCAGCTGCACAGTGAAGTCGACCCTATACGCTGTTCATGCTTCAGCTCCTCCTGATAAGCTGACTAATCTCGTCATGAAAGAGAATAGGGCTTTCTAGCATTTAGCCCCTGTAGTGGCTGCTTCATGCATCTACGACAACCACTGGGAGAGCATACTGCTCTGGGCATGCCAGCCGCTCTTGCCATGTCAGTTTGGCACGGTGGTGGAGCCGGCTGGCGCCGCTTGCAGCAAAGGTGGGCCACTCACCTGCCCAATGTCGTCCAGTGCGCCCACATTGCCACCTCCTCGGCGTTCGCGGAAAATGCCAATGGTGTCAAGAAAGCCGCGAGGGTCCAACACGTGATACGTCCGGATCCGAGCATCACCGGCTGCCGAGTACAGGCAGCTCTCGCTCACCAGCGCGGGGCGCCTGGACGGCAGCCTCAGGCTCCTGAGCGCCGCACTCACCGCCAGCCAACGCTCGTCAAGATCCCCGAATTGACGTGAAAGCCAGCAGAAGCGATTGTCATTGACACTGTGCGGCTATCAAATGGACACCAGGCAAGTGGTTTGAAGTGAAAAAGCCTATGAATGAAAGGATCAAGGTTAGGGTTTGCGTCAAAGTGACAGGTCTTGAAGGTTCAGGATTCAAGGCACAAGAGGAGCTGGACTCACGATGGTATCTTGTCCTCGCGGGCCTCAACTGCACCGAGGACTCCGACCTGGATGGCCTGGTCCAGGAGCTCGGCAGTGAGGTGTGAAGCAGCAAACGCTTGCTGCTCTGGGAAGACAGCCACCTGCAGGACGAGCGAACCACATCTGAGCGGCTGTACAGGCCTGCCGTCATCAACAGGCTGGCAGGAGCCGGCAAGGTGCCTTGCCGCCGGCGCAACTGTGACTCCGGCAACTGCCGGCTCTGCCAGCTCGCCTGCTTCCGGTCCATCGACTGAAGCGTCAGCTCCTCGGTCTCAAGGCTGGCCCAGCCGGCCCCGGAGCCCACGTCGCCGTTGGGCGCCCTCCTGACCTGCAGGCTGGCGGCGAGGCTGTAGCTTCAGTGGCAGCGCGAGCGGCGGGCCAGCTTCGCCGCAGCGAGGCTGTGCAGCTCCGCAGGCCGGCAAGTGGCGGGAGGTAGGTCCTCGGAGCGCACGTCTGGGCGAGGCTGGCGGCGGCACCCTCGCCAGCCCGCGCGACGTCCACTCTCGTGGCAATGGCGGCCTGCAGGGCCTTCCCAGTGGAATCGTAGTGCTGCGGAAAGCGCGGGAAGGCGGCAGTTTGGATCAGGGCCCGGCGCCGCCGCCGCCGCCGCCGCCGCCAAGAGCTACATGGTTGTGGGTTTCCCGTTCCGTATCTCCGGCAACCAGAAGATGATTGTGCCAGCGCCACAGCGTTTCTTGAGCAGCTCGCGGGGGGTTCCCGACCGTCAGCGTGCCGCGCCAGGAGCCGGCGCACAGGCCGCCCAGCGCCTCCAGCGCCGCGGTCTGCGCAGCCGCCGGGCCGCCCTCCTCCGTGCCCAGCCCGCAGGCGCCCGGTTTAGGGTTCGGGCGAGGGTCTTAGGGTTTGCGTCTAGGCGGGCGCTAACGGCGGGGGGCCGTTCCGCGGAGGCTAAGCGTAACTCGCTCGTTGAATGATTTCAATCTGCGTAAAGTGGTGTGAGTTCCCGAACTGACACAGTGGCCTTTGATCAAGGCTCCAAATCATCAACCGGATGACACTACGGGGAACATGCATCCGCTCCTCCAAGTACAAAGCGTACGGGCGCTCGGCCTCGCCGCACGTGTGCAGGCCGAGAGCGCGAAGCAGCTCGGCAGCCCCGCGGAAGCTTCGCCTGACGGCTGCTCGCGTCACGCCCCACAGCCGCCGCCACGTGGCCAAACCACCGAGCCCGGCTGGGCGCAAGCGGCAGCCGCGGCGGCGGCGGCGGCGGCGGCGGCGGCGGCGGCATTGTCGGCGGCACTTGCGGCGGAAGTGGCGTCGGCCCTTGCGGCAGCGGCATCTGCGACGGCGTTTGCTGCGGTGGCGCGGCCGGCATGGCCCGCGCTTTGGATGACAACTACCTCGCCATCACCGCCATCGTGACGGTGGGCGGCCACCGCGCGAGGCCCCGGCAATGCGGCCCGCCGCCATCGCCGCCCTACTTGGCGACGCTGCCGTCGCCGGGTTCTGACCGCCGATTGCTGCGCCGGGCGCTGGTGGGCTCCAGGCGGCGTACCAGCTCCTCTTCTTTGCGGTCGCCGCGACCTTCAAGTTCGACAAGGTCACGGACTTCGCGGGTGCGGGCCGGCCGTCGCCGCCGCCGCCATAGCCGCCGCATTTTTCGCCGCCGAAGCCGCCGGCGACGGCGCTGCTCTCGCGTGCACTTCTCGGCCGATCACCGCAGCTTCTGAACGGGGGACGGCCCCATGCTCTGCCGCAGGCGGCTCCAACTTCGTCGTCCTCGCGCTTCTCACCGCCGTGCTCAAGGGCCAGTGGGCCGCCCGCCAGGTTGTTGACCCACAGCCAAGCGGCGGCGGCGGCGGCGGGAGCGGCGAAGAGGCCGTAGCGGCGATGGAGGACCAGAGCCGGCGCCGCAGCAGCTCCTGAGAGCCACTCCCTGATACACTCGCTCGCGGTGCAGGGTGTGCTGACGGCGCTCGTCGTCGTCTGGGGCCTGCGGCTCGCCATCTTCCTCCTCCTCAGGTCTGCCGCCACTGCGCACCGGCCGCCGAGCACCCGCCTGCGCGCCCCGGCCTTGCGAACCGATGCTCCGCCTTGTCGCTGATGCTCACATCCATCTCTGCATTGCTCCAGGTACCATAAGACTTTTCGTCGACACAGTCCTCAAGTCCTCACGAAATAGACTATACTTCACATGGATTATTCATTCTCCAGGTCGCCAAGTCTGTCTAGTTTAGGTTACATCGCAGAGAGGCTGCTGCAGGTTGTGGTGAGGCCAACAGCGGCCCCTCCTTTGGCGGTGTCTGAAGCAGGATCCTGGCGTGGGGCAAGGACACCCGCTTCGACGACAAGCGCGACAACCTCGTGGCCTTTGCAGGCTTCTGGCTCTTCCAGGCGGTGTGGGTGTGGACCGTCAGCCTGCCAGTCACGGTGGTGAACGCGACCACGCGCAACCCCTCTCTCGGCGCGGCGGACGCCGTCGGCTGGGCCATGTTCGCCATCGGCCTGGTCATGGAGGCCACCGCTGACCAGCAGAAGCTGGCGTTCAAGCGGGACCCTACCAAGAAGGGCCTGTGGTGTGATGCTGGCATCTGGCACTTCTCCCGCCACCCCAACTACTTTGGCGAGGTGACGGCACAACGAGCGCTGCTATTACAGCCCAGAGCTTCTCCATGTCTATTCCGCCCAAGATGCATGCATACATGCAGCTCGAGCTCCATGCAGTGAGGCTGCCTTGCACGATGCAATAGTGACGATCCGCTGCCAGTGCCGCAGATCCTGCTCTGGTGGGGAGTCTTTGTGGCGAGCACGCCGGTCCTGCGGGGCGGCCAGTGGGCCGTCATCTGTGGCCCCCTCTTCACCACATCCATCCTTCTCTTCCTCAGCGGCATACCGATGCTTGAGGTGAAGTGCACTTGGCACCATGGGCACAATGTACAAGCAGGATGCTCAGGTCTTGGTTGAAATCAGGCCTGCAAAAATGGCAGCCGATGTGCAGGCACCGTTCTCGCCAATCTTCATGTCACACCCAGCCTACAGGGGAGCAGGGGACACTGAACAACGTGTGTGGGGACCTCTGATTGTTGGCCGCAGGCATCAGCTGACAAGCGCCACGGTGCAAATCCTGCCTACCGCCAGTACAAAGCATCAACCAGGTGATGTCTGAGCACCATGCTGACATGCAACTAAGACATAGCAATCATCAACAATGTCAGACCATGAAGAATGCAATCTATTGAGCTCCGCCTTTCACTGGAAAACGCGAGGCCATAGTGATGGTGTCATACATAGTTAAATGTCGGCCCTGCAGATGCACGGCAAAGGCAGTGAATATGACTCCTTGCACTCAGTCTCAACTGCTCACTGATCGTGTGGTCCCAATCGTGGTTCCTGTACAGCCCCCTCCTACCATTGCCCCCTTCCTTCTATAAACGACTTCCTGACAAGTTAAAAGCAGCACTCTTTCTGGAACTCCCCTTCTACAATTCGCACCTCGCTGAGGGCCAAAAGCAGCTCTGCCCGGCCACAGAGACAGAAACATGAAGGCAAAGGAGGGCGAGTGGGGTGATGGTGCATAGACATCACAGCTTAAACTTGGACCTAGACGTGTTGAGGGGCTTGTGGGGAGGTCTGAGCGTTAACTTACTCAAGACATGAAGTTTTAGGAAAGGAAGGGCTATGTAATTTATTGCTCAGCCTTTTTTTACATTGATGTAACATGGACATCAAAATGCTTTGGCTCTACATTGACATGTATTCAGCAAGCATGACATGTATTTAGCAAGCATGTACAGTCAAGGCGATGTGAGTCTACAAGTTCAAACAACTCCTTGACAGCATTCAAAGTACAAAATTTTAATGGTGCCTTGTTTATCGCAGAAGTGATCACCTACTTAAGCAGTGGTCATGTAAACTATATTGAAGTAAGCATCACATATCGAGCATGTTTGAGCAGCATAGATCATTCTTCGAATCTCTCCTTAAAAAAGTGGCTGCTGCTACTCTTCATTACTGACTGCTATGACTTTTACCAAAGACATGCTACTGGTGATGAATTAGAGGTCTCAACATGTAGGCGGGCAAAGACAACTTATGCCTGCTTGCACAGCACCGACACCTTGCAAACGAAGTGTATCTTACAGCTTCCAAATCTGCAACCCAATCCGTTGCTTTTGCAAGACAGGGTGTTGCATGCAACTGTATGGTTCAATACATCAGCAGATGGCTGGGCTGCCACAATGTTGCTCATCTCAAGAGTGGCAGCTTGACAAGCCACAATGCCAATCATAGTTACATACAAGAGAGGCTGAGAGCCTCATCCTGGGCTAACAGCAACAATCATGCCTGCACAGGACAACAGCGCAGTGCACTGAAAATTTCGCAGAACCCTAGTAAGAGGGTTGCCAGGTAGTTGTATGCATTACAGGAAAGTTGTTCAGGTGGAGCATGAGAGCCCCATTGCGCTCCTCTACAGCGCATTTTCCATATGCCTCTGTCACAACCTTGACTTCCTTGATGTCTTTTGCCTTAAAAAGTCTGCAATAACACCATGATATGCTCCAAGAATCAGCGCAATTATGCAGATTGCTTGTACATTAAGACAGCCAACTGCGGTGAAACTAAGGGAAGTCTATACACGTTGACATCCTTGTGTACATCCTGCACAACATCAATTGAACGCAAAGACGGCTACCACAACTTCCACCATTTGTGTGAAGTGACGAATCAGTGATGGTGTTGCGGAACACGACTCACCTGCTTGAAAATCCGGCTTCCCGGAAGCGCAACTGCCACTTGGGCAGGTACTCAGTCCTCCTTGTGCGTTGCAAGCCCTCACAGGCAACGATGTTCATAATGTCACTGCCAAGGTAGTCCCTCTCAAAAATCAGCCGATCTTCGCTGTTCCGAGGTATGTATGTATCTACAGCAGTCATGGCTGTATGGTATGTGTCCAGAGTCTGCATTGCAGAAAGTGACATCGTTTTGAGCCCCTGTACTGCGAACTTTGATGCAGTGACAAGACACTTCGTTGCCCACTCTGTCCAGAATGTAGACATTAGCTCAATCAAGGCCATTTGGGAGGGAGACAATCACACTATGCAACACTCTTGACAGACGTCGTTGTATTCCGTAGAAGACCTTCTAATTACTGGACTCAAGGCTCTACAACGATGCAGAGCAACACATGATGAGCTGCAAAGCGCTACCCAGTCATGTAACTGAAGGGCTAGATCGAGTAGAGGAGGTACCATGCAATACTTGAGCTAGCAGGCACTACAAGTATGTACAACACAAGCCTCTACAAATGAGAAAGAGACAAGACTGCACACCTGCTTAAACCGCTGCAAGAAGAACGGGTTGTTGCCATTGGCATGCTTCTCAACCAACACCACGACTGCAGGGTTCAGTCGTCGGATCATCCTCAGGACTCTATCCCTCGGATTGGACCGCAACACGAATTCATCTACCAAGGTGTGCAAGCGCATCACAGCGCTCACAGCAAGTGCTTCCCCCTCGTCAAGAAGCAAATCTGCTGCAGTCATCTGCTCCAGATCGCAATCCACGAAGTTATAACTGAAGCGCATCCCCAGTGAGTCTGCCAACTGGCAATATTGCTTATCAGGCTCCACAACTGGAAGAGGTCGAGGGCATCCCTTATATGACTCCTTGCCAAAGGAGAGGCAGGTGATCCGCAACTCTGGCGGCCCTTGCGGCCGAGCTGCCAGCGCTCTGATAAGCGCCTCCCACTGGCCTCCCTGCATAGGCCAAGGAAAGAAGAGTCGCGCGAGTCAGCAGCTGTTAGTCGCACCAGACAAGAAGAACAGAAGGCACACCATTCAGTGGACCACAAGCTTGCTTGTCTGTCAATGGCACAGATCAGAATCACAGGCGGGGTAGACTCTGCATGGTACAACAACGAATACTAGAGCACGTACTTGCCAAGAACCCATGTCAAGAATGTGTATTCTGTCTCTGTTCATGACGGCATCCAGGATGGCCACGGTCGCAGACATGTGACTAAACTTGAAGAATGGCATTTGATCACAGACGTTGATGGACATGGTGGGCGTCAACTGAGCAGGTCACACAGGAGGTCAACAAATAACACGTCAGCCCAGCTGTGCAAGTCCTGATGTGACTGCGCTGCACCTTAAAGCTATGATGCAAGCAGCAGGGAGCGAGCTGGCATAGCAGCTGTCTGCATCTGCAGAAAATGAGGGCAAGTACGCAAGATGTACCCCAGCCACACACATTAACAAAGAACCTCTCTAGGTGTACAGCAAAGTGAGACAGAGTATGACCCCAATGTGCACTGTAAGCCACTGCTCCTTGCAGCTGCTCAATGCCAAGGTATGGAAGAGACTGGGCAAGCATGAGGGTTCCTCTGGCTACCTTAGCCTTTACTATTTGCTGGCTGCTGTGTGCAGGGCTTTCTCCTTGCATGCGCGCCTGGAGCGCTTCCATAAACAAGTACGCTGTCCGCTGCATGACATCCCCTAGCGGCTTTGCATTCTTCTTCAGCAGGCCAAGTAGGAAACGCGAGCGCTGGAGGTCATCCGTGGCGATGGCTTCAGCGAAGGCCACCAGATGGTTCCTGAGCAGCGCACTTGAGGCCTTGGTCTGCTTGTCCACGGCCAGGCCATCAACGGACGCCAGGGACAGAGGCCTGTCAATGTAGAACGGGTCCTGCGACAGTGTGGGCTTCCAGGGGCTTAAGCCGGTCCAGGCGGGGGGACTGATGCCATAGGACGCCAGTGGCACGATGGCGTCCATCGAGAGACCCCCCTTCGCAGCACCTTGAGGTTGGGGGAAGAAGCTGTCTGACTCGTCATTCTCGAATGACATGCCTGCATCGGCGGCACTTGGGAACTTGCGTTTGGCGGGGCCGGTCTTGGCTGGCAGATTGCAAGACAGCTGCGCCGCCGCAAGCGGCACGTTGTCCGAGCTGGAGTCGGAGGACGTGGACGAGCATGGCTTGCTCTTGTCCTCCACCTGATCGAGCTCCTCGAGCATGGGCGCGAGGTCAAGCTGCCACCAGAGCGGGTCCCGCTTCTCCTCCACCACGTCCATGACTGCTGCCGGCTCCGTGGATATGACGGAGTCGATCCAGGCCGTCGTCTGCAGCTCGTCAAACAGCGGGTCCGGCGCTCCGGCTGACAAGAGACCATCGCCAAAGCTCCTCGAGTCGTCGAGGAGAGACCGCTTGAGGGGCGGCGCAACGTCCTCGAGCACGGCGCTGCCGGCGGCGCCGCAGCGCTTTCTCAGGGCCACGCCCTCGAAGCTCGGGAGGGCCGCCTCCGGCGCGGACGTCTCCCACGCCGAGACATTGCTGCAGGGCCGGCTGTCAATCATCGCCATGGCAGATGGAGTCTTATGGCGCCACAGCAGCTGCTGCCGCTGCAGCAGCCGCCGCGAGCCGCGGCGAGGGAGGCGGGCGGTCGGACGCCGCGGGGGCAGGCAGCGACTGCCGTTGGTGCTGGCGGCGGCGGCGGCGTCGGCGACAGCTGGCAGGCATTCGCGGGGGGCGGGGGGAGGTCGAGGGGCGGGCTATGGCGGACGTGAGCGTGGTGGAATGGGGAATAGGGAAGGGGGAATGGCGGGTCGCGGCGTTTCACTAGACAAGGTGGAAAGGGGGGGGGGGGGAGTGGCCGCCCCTCCCTCCCCACGTACAACACCGGCTCATCTGCTGCGCCCCTCGCCCCGAGGAGAGGGGGGCGAAGGTGGGCGGCGGCTGCCGCTGCGAGCCCCTCCGGGAGAGTACCATCTTCCGCCGGGGCGGACGGCGAGAGCTGCGCCCTCGCTGCTGAAACGTGACCGCGACGAATCCCCACCTCCCCAATTTCCGTCGTCAAATGCCTCCCTCATACCCCCCCCCCCCCCCGCCTGCTTCACTGCTTCTACCACTCACTACCTGCTGCCAGGGAGGCCGAGCTCGTTGAATTGGCGGCCGTGGCGCGCACGCCACTGAGAGGAAACGCAAGCGCATCTAATGATGGCATGTGTGAAGCCCCCAACAATTGCAGCACCGTTGGGCGCCACTTTGTCGCGCATCCTGGAACCCTAGCGCCTGCGCGGAAGCAGCACAGGGACGCGCCCGCCCCCGGGTGCAACCTCCCCCTGACGTGAGAGTGCCCCATAAGCCCCACCCGCAGGCCGCTCCGGGGGGGCCACCACCTTTGGTCCCGCCGTTGGACCGCCACGCCGTCCAGACGAGAGCCACCAATGAAGGCCGCCCGTCATCCGGGCTGCAACGGCGCCCACGGAGCCGGACAGGTGGCCGGCGGAGTGGGCGCAAGAGCAGTCGGCGCTGGCGGGCTGTCACGCCACCTCGTGGCCGCCACGCCCGACCCGCGACAACGTTCCCCGAGCGTGTCGCCCCAAATCTGGCCTCCCATCCAGTCCCCCGTCGCCGTCAATCTGCCCACCCTGTGGCTCCGACGACGTAGTCATAAAAGCCATCTGCATGCACCTAAGCTGGCTTGTACAGCCCCAATTTTGGTATCAGCAGCCGCATTCATCTCACCCATGCCCCCCCCCCCCCCCGCCCCACGCGCGGCCTAGTCCAAGAAAAACATGTGGAGTCCAAGGTGGGGGCCCAGGGCCGCTGGCCCCCACCACCTTCCGGCGCCGGCCGGGCCCCCAAGCTCGCCCCAGCTCCCGGAAGCACCTCGCCCAGCTCCACCCCCATTCCCTTCTGCTTCCTGCGGACTCGGTCGGGCTGGCCAGCGACAGCGTCGGACTCCTGGACTTCGGGGTCCCTTCCTGTCGAGCGCCTGGTTGCAGCTGTGCGGGGGTGCCCAGCAGGAAATGTGCCTCTCGCAACGATCGGCCAGCCCGGAATTGAGCTCATCCAACGGGGGCGAGGGTGGTTAAATGGCAGCCCGAACAGAATGGACAACATGTCAGGCGCCGGAAAGCGAATGAAGCTCGAACGAAAGAGGCAATTGCCATTAAGAGTCAACGTTAGAAACTTTAAGGTCGAGAAGAAGCCCAAAGGGATAGCGCCCCATGAATCAGCGAAAGAACTGACTACCGTGGATGGCACTCAGCAACCCGTAGTCACAAGACGCAACGAGGTAATAGCTGAGAAGATTCACCCTGCAGAGAAGAATGTAATTACTCTCTATAAATCTGGGGCCGAGGCAATGACCCTCGTCTACTTGGAGATGCAACCTGTGCCATCCGGGCTGGCCTGCGCGTCCACATTGCAGGCCTTGCCATGCTTGTCAACGGACATGGTTCACGTGTTGCCAGTGAGGACCATCATCCAAGAAAAGCATGCTCTCATTTAAGCGTAATGGCCTCCATAGTCAGCTTGACGGCCCCCTCTGTTGAAACTCAATGACTTGGACAGCTTAAGCAAATCTGTCAGCAGATCTCTCATGCTCCTCATTTCTATCCAGCTTTGGCAAAGCACATCACGCATCACAGCCGTACACTCTTGCTGCCATATTCGACACTCCATCTTGCATCCCTTGCACCAGATGCCTGCGCTGCTCAGTGCAGGCATTGCAAGCCACGCAGCAAGTCTTGGGAATCTCCCACTGATTGTTTGTGTCAAAGATTGTTGCCGCATATTGAAGTCGCCCTGCGGGATGTAAAAGACGTACACGGATCTATGCAGATTATACAGCAAACATGTACCATCTATGCCTCTCTAAGACAGGATTTGTGCTATCCACTATGGTCAGTTTGACACAGGTAACTGTCAAGAATCTATACATAAACACCTGACACGATTGCCTAAATACCAGCAACCTCAGAAGTGGCGACAAGCACGTCTACAGCGAAGGCCTCTTCCAGTAGAGGGCGATGGCTGTGATAGGCCAGGCCACAGCGATTAAATAAATGGCAATTCATCCTGTACATTACAGTTTCGAGTCAAGGGTAGCTCTTGATTTACTAGGATTTGAGCTGCTGACTGCCTTTTCTAGCCCTTCTTCCATAATCATTCTCAATACACTAACGCCGCGCTCCACAGATAAGTTGACCTGGAAGTCAAGGACAAGTGGATACTCAGCACAACAGGACTTCACAGAGTAGTCTGTCAAGTAGCCACTGGCTTGCCTTCTGATCAGATCAGAAAGGCAGCAAGCAGCTTGTCAAATGACAGGGCTGCTGCTTTAATTACTTCTGGTGCCACAAGCAGGCCTTTGCATTGGCAGGAAACACTCCATGGCTGGTGCACTAACCAATTCTCTACTGGTCTTATCAAACTTCTGTAGCACGTATGCAGCCGCCTCCATGCTTCCTGGAGGCCTCCCGATCCCTGTAAATGAATGCAGCATACAATTTCATTTTTCACATTGGCAAATTCTGGCTGCCAGAGACTTTAAGTAAGCTTGTTGAGCATCGGCGCGCAAGATGCTCACCTATTCGTATTCTTGGAAAGTCCTTGCTGGACTTCAGGTGCTGAATTATACTCCTCATCCTGCACACCAGATCAGGAGCAGCTAGGTGGAAATTAGAGACATGGGCTTCAGATTGCCTGCGGAACCTGCGTGCAGATGGTTATCATGCTAGAGCATGGTAGGCAGACTCTGTAATACACCACTTTCTGTCAAGCAGATCACGAACATCCCTGCCCAGATCCAGCCATGAGTTGGACCCTACATAGCCCCCATTGCCAAGCACCTCGTTGCAGATTCCAGCTGAGTTTAATGATCTTCCACCCAAGCTTATCACAGACACTCATTCTCAGGCCTTCAAATTGCTCCGAGCTTCAACTGCTCGACTTCTGAACTTGGAGTAATCTCATCCACTACAGTATTCTTCCATAGTTGTGGTGCATGGCCTCCACTGGGATGTATGAAAATTCTCACCCATTGTGGCCACCATGGCCGCCCTTTGGCAGGAGCTTCAGTGTGCCCGTCGCTAGGTCCAGATCGTCATACATCTGTACAAGTCAAAGAAGACAGGTAATTGCATTGGGCTAACACCTGAGGACAAATACAATCCTCTTGTGAAGCAATTATGAAGCATACACCTGATGTCAGGAAGCTTGACTTGCTCAACTCACCACCAAGACTCGCTGTGTCGGAATCTTGAAGTAAGAGGCAAGAGGTGCCACCTGGCAGCAAAATGGCGTGCCAAGCTTCAGACTAGCACTCAGCTCTCTGAGACTAGCCTGTTTAAGTTCGTCATGTCCAGCTGTCCGCGTAAGTCCTATCAACCAGCAAACAAGGGACTTCTCTCTGACACTAGCAGCATGTCACAGCATGGAGGATGCAGGGGATGCTGCTGACAAAAAAAAAAGTTCGTTTTGTTAACATTTCTTGAGAGATATCTGCATGTATGCTCCCAATGCAGCACCTTCTCCTCAAAATGATAGCTAAAGAATCATTTCTACAGACCGCGGCAAACAATGCCAGGAGCCAAGTCGGGGCACTCGTACCGACTCTCCACTAAGATTCATGTACGTCTGGGGCTTGGCCAGCAGCACCGGCGTCCCACAGATGCGGCCTGCACCGGCCAGCTACACAGCCCAGCTACACAGGTGAAGAGAACACATGCAGAGCCCTGAGCCCATTAAATCCCAGGATCGTGAAAAAGGATCTGACAGGATACACATTGTCAGTACGGCAGGTGCACAAAGAGTGCACAGAAGGTCACAGTGGCACCAAAGTCTGCACAAGTGCTCAACACCGGCTCCACTGCAGGTTGCAGGGGTTCGGTGCTGGGGGCTCACGCACCCTTCCCAATCAGCGCTCGGCTCTGAACTGCACTCAAGCTGATGCCCTCGGCACGCGCAATCGCGTCCACCATCTCGTAACCGACCTGCCGATGCATCAGCCGCAAGCAAGGGCAGTTTTAAGTGCCGGCACGGCGACACTGCCAGCAGCATGGAGCACAGTCCCTCAGCACTTGGGATCCCGCTCGCGAAGCTCAATCGCAGTCATAACGAGGTCTTGTTGATTGCGTCGCAGTCAGTAAGACCAAGAGTGGCCTGGAGCGAGGAGCATGCCAGGCTAAGCCTTGATGGAGGGTTGCCAGGCCCTGACTGCCGCCGGCGCGGGGGCGGGCATGCCTTCCTAGGCCCTGGACATGGAGCCCTGTGACGACTAGGCTCGTCTGCGGGTGCGGCGCGGGAGGCGGCAGGGGCCCACGTTGTGGCGCGTGCCGTCGAACTTGGCGCCGGGGTTGCCGAGGCCCACCAGCAGCCACGGCCCGGAGGCAGCGGCGCCGCCCGGCGGCGGCGCTAGTGGCGAGCCGCCGCCTCCGCCGCCNCGGCGGCGGCGCCGGCGGCGCCCGGCGGCGGCGAAAAAAAAAAGCGGCAACGGGCGCCGCGGCCGCCGCCGCCGCGCAGCAGCAGCGCCGGGGCGGCGGTCGCGGCCGCCGCCATCGCGGCGAGGGGGGGCAAGTTGGTGTGCTTAAACCCTGAGCCCTAGGTGGTCGCCGATCCGCCGTCAGAGCCCGCGATGCCGTTGCCAGCCACCCCGTCATTTCGTTAGAGTGTGTAGTGTGAGTGTACCCTCTCTATTGGGCTGGCCTCTAACAGCCATTGATTGTCTTACGTTGAGAGAGCTGTAACCTTGTGGGCTAAGCCTTGTTCGTTCCTTCTGGGCTGGCTTGCCGAAAGAAAGTGCTCGCCCATGAGGGACTGGCAAAGCCAGCCCAAGAAGAATGGACAATGTCCAACGCCAAAGGAAGAGGTGCCGAAAAGGGACTACACTACAAACCACGGCAAAAAACACACGACGATGCAAAGGGAAGCTCAGTACCCGCGAGTGAGCAACATCAGGTCGAAATCGCTGGCTGCAGGGAACGAGGCACTCCACCGAGCCTGTCACGGCCACTACCCTGCATTGGTTGAGCTGTTTCACAGCCCTCGCCGCTTCGGAAAAGCTGCTGACTCTGATGCCAGACGTTGTGTCGGGGTGGAAGTTGTCATAAGGATACTGTTGTTCTCAAAGCCTCAGACATGCATGCCCACTACACACCATCCACGACAACAGGCCGCGGCGAGCGCAGCCCACGTGACAGCCGGCGTCAAACATGAGCGCAGCCAGAGCCAGGACACATTGCTGTCGACAGCGGCAGGGGTGGCTGTGACTGGACCCTTGCCCACATTGGTTTTGCGCCAAGTGCTGCGCATCTGGGAGGGCCATGAGCCTAAGCGGATGTGTGGGTTGCTGAACTCCACGTTTGTGTTCAAGAGCTCGCCATCGTCATCAGGCGCATGGACGGCGCTGACTTCAAGCAGGGTCGCAGCGCAGGCCCAACAGCCCCCTGCTGGATGCGAATGGGTTGCTGCTGCTAGACTTGCACGAGGGCCAGCAGCTCTCGCACCGAAAGCTCGACGCACCTGCGGCTGGCCAGTGCAGCTAAAGCGGCATCAGTTTGGCTTCCACGACACCGTCGCCCC
Organism: Spirogloea muscicola; assembly: GCA_009602725.1. Taxonomy (NCBI): domain Eukaryota; kingdom Viridiplantae; phylum Streptophyta; class Zygnematophyceae; order Spirogloeales; family Spirogloeaceae; genus Spirogloea; species Spirogloea muscicola. The sequence goes on from WELB01000010.1 coordinate 147,786, forward strand.
GAGCCCAGGGTCTGCCCAGTACGCCGCCAGCGTCCCAATGGTGCCGCGCACGTCCTCTGAAGATGATGCCGTTGGTGGTGCCGGGAATGGGGCGCCTGAGGAGCAGCCCGCCACCGGCAGGGGCCCCAATGAGGCGCAGACGCTGCTGCTGGAGGTGCATGGCTTCCTTTGCGACGGGACGCAGCAGCCACGGGCACTGCTGCAGCCATGCCGTCTAGCGGAACTCCACCGCTTAGCTGCACCCTGACCCATTTCACCTTCAGGGCGCGCGGTATGGCGACGAGCCCGACGTGGCGGCGGCGCTGGCGGCAGGCGCACACGCTGATGCCGCCGACAGCCTCGGCAGGACAGGTGGCGAGTTGGGCAACCCTCTGCCTCTAAGCAGCTGCTAGTCGGCAGCAGCTGCGATGAGTACCCTGACAGCGCCACTTCTGGTGCTGCCCTGACGCGCCTGCAGCGCTGCACATGGCCGCCGCCAATGGCAATACCACCATCGTGCGGCTTCTCTTGGGTAGCGGCCAAGCGGTAGGTGAAAGCCACATCTGCATTCCGCTTTGGTCGGCTGAGCTTCGCTTCAGTGCTCAGCAGGCCAGGCGGGAGCACGCTCGTCAACATCCACAACTGTCCTAACGTCTGTCGCTAATCAAGATCTGTTCTTTGATGCCCGACTCTGCCACCGCAGGACGTCGGTGCATGCAATCTAGAAGGCTCCACAGCCCTTCATTGGGCCGCCCTCAACGGCCACCAGCAGGTGCATCTGCAGTCTACACCTGTCGCTGGCCTGCACAGGACATGCATGTTCACCTTATGCTGCAACTGAAGGGCCACAGCAGCTAGTGCTGTGTCTGCTGACTTGGAACTTGGTCGTCAACTTGGCAACACACCACAAAGCCACCTAAGTGAGTCTCCGGGAATGTCGGTGCAATCTAACAGACTGAGCCACTGCAGGTGGTGGAGCTGCTGATTGAGCAAGGTGCGGACCCGGCCGCTCTCAATCGGTAAGCGCCTTGGTCCACTTTTCCCAGGTCAGAGAAGGGGGTTGGTGACTGGTCAAAACATGCATGCAGCATCCTCGCAGCCCCAGGTTGCCCAGGTCTCTTGCTTGAAGTAGATTTTCAAGTAGATGGGCTTTGTTGTGCCGCTTGCATGCTGTCTCGGTGACTTGCCACCTCAAGAGGGTCAGTCAAGTGATGAAAAGGAGCAGGACAATCAAGAATTCGGCACTGCCGCTGCTAGCTTGATAGCTCCTGTCAGCGAGGGGCTGTCTCTACTTGTCATTAAGAGCCTGGAAGGCCATGGTCCCCAATGTGCCAAAAATAGAGTTTGTCATCTGCCTGATGTGCTGCAAGTGGATTCTATGCCACAGGCACGAGAGGACACCCGTGGATGAGGCCCTCAGCCAGGGCCACGCCGCGCTTGTGCAGGCCATCGACCTTGCTCTTGCGGCCCGCAGCACCAGCAGCCTACAAGTTGAGAGCCATGCTGACCTAATGCCTTGATCTTCACAGCCTGAATACAGAGCACTTCCTACAGACCTAGAAGCACGTGCAGGTCAAGCAAGTAGGCCGTAATCTTAGTCCAGTTCAACTTGGTGGAGACATTCTATACTGCAAGTTTCCAGGGCCGCACTGTAAACTGCGAGCCCTGCGTGTGGATGCGGTTGCAGCATTAGATGCAACATACAGGCAGACTTAGACTCTTCTCGCATCTTCTATGTCAAAGGCTGCACATTGCGCATAATGAATGCAAACTCTTACTGTGTATGTCCTCAGACAAAGCCAGCTGTAACTGCACTTCAAGCACCCATGCGTGATTTGTCACTTCTACAGCGATTGTACTTGCTTGTGACAGCAACAATATGTGCATAATGGTGTGACAATCACATCTAACGAGTGCACAGTAGCTCTCGTGGAAGCTGTGAACAAGTTTAAGCATTCTCTGATCGTAGTTGCCGGTCGAGCACAGGGCTGTATTACAAGCACTGCTGCAAGGGCACCTTTAGCCAAGATAGGCTCTCACAAAGTACAGTTCCGAAATGCACACATTGCAGCACTACAATGCCTGTGCTTGAGTCGCTGCAATTTAGCAGTGCCTCAGCCTTGCTGTAGTCTGTCCTCGGCATGCAAACAAGAGGTGAGCAGTGGAGTGGATTTCGCCTGCCAGGCCAGATTTATGCAGATGATATGTCACACTACAGCCAACCCAAATGCCATGATCGTCAATCATGGTTTTTCTGCAGCTTTCTTGACTCTGACAATGACAAGATGCGAGCATGTTCAAGGCGCAAAACCTCCTTACAAAGTTCATGAGCGAGACCCTACGGCTGAAAGATTCTACATGTTCCCCTGAAAAGCTTAATTTGTAGCAAGGCTGCAGCAGCTCCACCACTTCAGCTTCTACATTTTGACAGTGAAGTCTACGACAAGCGCTCAACTTGTATAGACAACGCTGTCATTCTTCTTGCATGAGAAAGTTTGAATTGAGATCCGGTTTCGTGTATGGGTTTTCCCCAGCATGCGCAGCATGGCCTCAGCCGCTGCCATGCCTTTATGTAACTGCAATGCTCATTGAAGTGTGTTGCATGCCACTGAAAAGTTTGCGCTTTGAGGATTTGTATGCTTTCTTCTTGCTCATATTGACTGTACCTCCATTCCGCGGTGTGATTCTTGGAGTGACCCAATAGTAGTGAGAATCAGATCAATCGACCTTGCCATCATGCAGGTACTCACACCTTGAACCATTGCGGCACCCGCTGGGCGTGCAATAGAAGGCGCACGGCCTTTTCGAACCCCGCCCCCGCCCGCCTCTTCCACCAGGCTCGGGCTGCCAGCCCCGCCGCTGCTGCTGCTGAGGTTGCTGCTGCCGCCTCTGCTGCTGCTGCTGCTGCTGCTGCTGCTGCTGCTGCAGTTGCTGCTGCTGCTGCTGCTGCTGCTGCTCTATGTGCTCGACCAGGGAGCGAGGAGGAGCGCCATTCTCACCTACTCCAACCGGAAGGGAAGCATGCTGCTCGTGGAAGTGCGGATGCATAGGAGGGTAGGGGAGAAGAGGAGGGGGTGGCGCCCCTGCACCAGGGCCCATGCCCAGCGAAGCAAAGGCATCCAGTCGGGGTGCGGCGCTGAGAGGCTGCCCAGATCGCCCGACACCGCCGGGCAGGCTCAGCTCCCACGGGCGGAGCTGCTCAAGCTCTGCCACTGGCCCTCGCTGCACATACATGGCCTCTTGCTGCTGCTGCTGGTGCCGCTGCCGCAGGGGATGTTGCACCAAGAGCAAGTCTAAATGCTGCAGGCCAGGCCCGGGTGGGGGCCTGGCCTGGGGCCTGCCGGCATCGTGGAACCTGACGCCCATTGGAGCTGGCGGGTGGCCGACGTAGATGTCGCCGCTGGTGGAGGGTGGCGGGTGGCCGATGTATGCGTCACCGTTATGGAGGTGCCGAGCAGGAGGAGGGCCCGGCGGCAATGGCGGCTGGAAGCCGGGCCGCAGAGAGTGACCTTGCGGCGCTGCTGCTGAGAGCAACTGGTGGGTGCTAGGAGCGAGCAGCCGCGCAGGATCACGTGCTGCCAACGTCGGAGTCATGTGATCAAGCACATCCGGCAAACGGGGCTGCAGCAAAGGCCGCCTGGCCTCAAGAGCAACAGGCAGCACATGCAATGGTTGCTGCTGCTGCTGCTGCTGCTGCTGCTGCTGCGGCGGTGCTCGCATGGGGGGCGGTCCCGGCGGAAGTGGCGGAGGAGCAGATACCCACCCTTGCCCATGCGAACTGCTCGCCTGAGTGACGGCAGCGGCGGCAGCAGCGGCAGCGGCGGCAGCGGCGGCAGCGGCGGAAGGGACGGCAGGAGCAGTGGCGGCAGCAGCAGCGGCGGCGGCTGCAGCAGTGACTGCAGTAGGTGGCAGCCTAGCGGGGCCTGTGGAAGGGCGCTGGAGCATGGCAAGCAGCTCGGCAGGGCTGCCAGGCCCGGCCGCATGTGGCTGGCTCGCCAGCGCGCTGACGAACGCCGGGTCGCTGAGGAGCTTCACCAGCAACTCATGGTCATACTCTTGGCCGCCTGACAGCGGAGCCGCTGCAGCTGGCGCCACTGTAGCAGCCACCGAGGCAGCAGGACTGGCTGCAACCACAGCGGCACTGGTTACAGCAGCAGTATCATCCCCGTCAGGCTCAGGTCCTTCGTCGTCATCAATCGGCACGGGGCTGATAATCGGCGTCGCAGTGTCGTCCTGTGGCGCCTGGGCCTCCTCCGGCTCGGCGGGGCTGCAGGCACAGGCAGCGCCAGCATGCACGCGTGACGGCTGAGCCTGAATCTCCACCTCCCATCGATCATTCCTCTCTAGCATTACTGGCAGCCGTGTGGTGCAGGCAACCGGCGCGCTACGGGATGACGCACCTACCTGGCGGGAATGGAGGACTCGCGTGGGTAGACCGCCTCGAAGATCCGCTGCTCTCGCTCCCGCTGCAGCCGTGCCTCGTCGCTCTGGTCCCCGGCGGCTACCATCCACTCCGCTTCCAGCGCGACCTGATTCACGAGCGCGAGACCGCGGCGCCAAGCTAAAGTGGCGCTAGCGCGCCGCAGCACAGCAAGCGTAAGGGCGGCCTGTCGCCATGACGGACTCACGAAACTGCAGGCACCACTATGTGCAGCCGCTCCGCAGAAAGCAGGCAGGTGAGTCACTGACCATGTTAGGGACTCGCCATGCAACAGCGGCGGTAGTCTGTGCCACGGTATTAGCAACGCCGCTGCCCAGCGAGGGCTTGCCAAAGCCCGGCGGCAGACTCTCCACGAGCAGCTTCTGCTTCTGCTGCAGCAGGTGCTGCGTGACGCCAGCCAGCACCGGCGCGTCCTCCGCGAGGAAAAGCCGCACCTGCCAATGTCGCACGGGCGTGAAGCCTCGTCTCGTCAACATCTCAGCGTCAGAGTCGCCATGGACATCCGAGAAGCACGTATCGCTCGCTTGCTGCCTCTGTGGCTGCGGCGTCGGCAGCACGGACACCATGCACAGCGGAAGGTCAGGGCAGCGCAGGCGCGGCAGCGGGCTCGCCGCCACCTGGGTGAGGGCCGACGACCAGGAGACCCGGCGGACGCGGGCGCGCTTCGCTGGCTGCGGCTGGGGCAACGGGGGCCCCGCCACGGGAAGCCCTGGCGGAGCGTGCCCCAGGAGGCCCGCCCCAGCCGCACTGGCGCTGGGCTGCATGCCAAGCACGCCGCCGCCGCCGCCGCCGANCTCCGTCCGTTACTTTGTGCGTGCCATGTCTCAACCACCTTCTGCTCAATTGTGGCTGCTGATCTCAAAAGAGCGGCTGTAGAAGGCCAGCCAGATGCATATAGGTGTTCTGCCTGGCTGTCTCAGTCTCTCATGTGACAGAAGACGAGATAGGTATGCAAGTAGCCTCAATACCCATCGTGAGCGAGTCTTCTGCACCCTCTACTAGACAAGGCCTACCAGTCCTCAGAGCTATGCAGGTTATATCAAGAGTAGCACAACAGACTCTCACAAGGCGCTAGAGTTTAGGGGTAGAAGGTTTGACATGAGAAGATCCTTCCTCACATGCTCTCAAGAGTCTCTAGTGATATGCAACAAAGAATTACCTCAGAGACCTTCCTGGTACATGAAGGCAGCATCCTCGTACATACATATACTCGAATTCAATAGTGCTAGGCTATACAAGGACAGTGTAATAGCTTGCTATCATCCTGAGATACTGTGCAGTATTGAGCAGCCTAAAGCAGTGGAAGCGTTTCTCTCAGGGCTCAGGTTTATACTGTACATGGCGTTGGTGGACTCCTTACTACTCCATGATACAAGGAAAAGGAATGGGAGAAGAGTCGTCCCCTTTCCCCTTAGTGAACAGAGAGCGCCCTATGCCTTGGCACTCGTAGCTATTGAGTGGTTCATCATCTGGCCGCGCTTCCTGTTCATCCACCCCGGTTCTGAGTTAGCGAATCTGACCCCTTCGTAATTTGGCCCCTTCGGACCCTGTTTTTGGGCTGGCCTCTCACAGCCCTAGCTCTCAGTGGGAGGGGCCACTTACTTTCTTTTGTTAACTTTGGATTCCGTTTGGTCTAGCCCCATTCATCGCATTAGCTTCTGCACAAGGGTAGTTCCATGCTTTTGCGCCTTTCAGCCCTTTCAGACCTTGTACATTCCTCTGGGCTGCCCTTTCACAGCCGCTAGGCGAGCACTTCTCCCTTTCAAGCCATACGTGCGGCGTCTGGGCGTGGTCACCACCCCCCAGGGCGGTGGGCCTCGTCTGCTCTTGGACGTGGTACTGATTGACGCACACAAGGCTGGCGCACCAACGTCAACCGTGTCTGGCTGGGCCACGTCCAGCGCGGAGCGCAAGAAGGAGCGACACTACCAGGACCATCCTCGAGGGGACCATCCTTACCCGTGTGCCATGGATATCTACGGAGGCTACGGCGTGAAATGGTCCTCCCTGATCCAACATCTGGCCCGGCTGGTTGATGTGCGCCGTCGAAGTGGGGGGGGGCAGCTTGGGCCACTCCAGCATTCCGCAGGCCTTAGTTGCATACTATAGAATGCGGCTCTCGCTTAGTTTGCAGCGCTCGCAAGCATTGGCTCTTCATCAGCTCTTTCTTGGCGGCGCTCCAGCTCCAAGTTAGCTTGTCAGATTAATTTGTGCTCGCCCGTGGGTACTAATCTCACCTTAGGCACCTTACTTAAGGTCTCCGTAGTATGTAGCCTTTGTTAAACTGCCCTATAGACTCTGCCTGAACAATGTATTGGCTTGAATTGGCCTCCCATTCATTTCATGCGCCCCGCGCGCCTTCTCTCTTTCACAGCTGTTGCCGTAAATTGGAAGAGCTGTTCCTTTCGTGAGGAGCAATGCACTGTCTCGACTTCGATCCTTGTCAGTCTTTCGCGGGCTGGCTTCTCACAGCCCTTGCCCCCATTTGGGAGAGCCACTTCCCTTCGCACTCAATCGGTCCCACTCGTCGATCACGCGCACCGCGCGCCTTTCCCCCCGCCAGCCCGCCAGCCCCGCCAGTCCGCCGACGCCGCCACCGCCGCCACAGCTGCCGCGCTCGACGCCGCCACAGCCGTTCCATAGAAGCCAGCCGGCGATGCCGCCGCCGTCGCCGCCGCCGCGGCCGCCGCCGCCGCCGGGGCTCGGGGTGAGGGCCAGGGGGGGAGGGGGGGCTGCCTCTGCGCGCCCTCGATTTGGTTGAGCATTCGAGGGGGCGACGTGACGCCTGATCAACGAGTGACCAATTGATCCTCGTGCTGACTCCCGGATGCTCCTCAGTTGTACTTGGAATGCCAAAGAGCCTTCCTCCACCTCGGCTGCAGGGCCGGCCAGGCAAGGGAAGCGCAAGGGAAGAAAAGAAGAAAGCGGCTGCTGATATGAAAGAATCGGCTGTGAAATGCCAGCCAGATGCATACAGGTGTTCATGACGGAGCCAAAGGCTAGGCAGACAGGGCGCCCTCAATACCCCCGTGTCAGCAGTAGGAAGTCAGAAGTCAGGGAAGAAAGGAGGCAACCGAGAAAGGCTGCCTGCGCCGTCTGTTTAAGTGACCGGCAGCCCAGGCCGCCCATAAGTGTGGGAAGGGATGCCTGCAGGGAGGATGAAGGTGAGGGGAAGGATGGGTGTTGAATCAGGGAAGCCAGGGTTTGCAGGAGGGAGGTGTCGAACTCCTTGTACAGCTCGCCCACCATGTCCGCAGGGCACGCGGTCGGCCTGGCGGCCCCGGGCAAAGAGCGAAAATATGCCGACCACCCGGTTGGTGACGAAATTGCGGCCCTGGTGATCAACGTCCACTGGGCTTTCGGCAGCCGCTGGCTGGATCTCCTCCAGCGGCTTGCCCGTCAGGCCATGGACTGGCGGCCGGGTCTGCCAGGGGCGCTGCCCGGCTTCAACGCCGCCGGTTCGCTCGCCCAAGTCTTCCGCATGCGTCCGGCACTGCTGGTGGCTGAGTGCTGCTTGAGCGCTGGCTGGAGCCTCCAGCTTTTAGTGTTTGAGACCCGCCCAGATTGTGGGCACGCCTGTCATGATATTGTGTGTAGGCTAGGTCAACAAACAGCCATCTACTCTAGTCCTGTAAGCCTATTTTCTTAGCCCCTCTTAGCCCAGAGCTTCCTTTATGAAGCCCTATCCTGCACTATTATTTGCTTGAATAGTGTACTGGCTGGCTTTTCTTCCCTTTCGATCAAATATACGATATTTTTCTTTCGATCTACACCACCGCGCGCCCTCGCTCTTTGGGAGGAGCAGTCTCTCTTTTTCATGTGCGGAGGCCCTACTTCTGCCCTGCTTCCATAGCGCCTCCTAGCCTTGGGCTTCGCCCTGTCAAGCCCCACTGTTTGCACTTCCCTCCCATTTGCATGATACAGTACAATCGCTAGCTTGGCCTCCCTTTCACATCATACACGCCCTCTCTATGCCAACTCTAGTCAAGGTTGGCCCTCGCCCCTCGGCCTGTTTGCAGCGTGCTCAGGCTAGTTAGTGTTCTGGTACCAGAAAGCTGGGCGAGCTCTAGTTGGTGGCAGAAGGGGAAAGACGTGTGTATTAAGAGATGGGGAGGCCATGTGTGGCCAAGTACAAAGGCAAGCACATTGACAAATGTACGTCACCTGCTGCTAAGCTGACCGCTCAGTAACCATGAGTCAGCACATAGAGGTCGCCAACTGATGCTCGAATACCGGACGGCAACCGACAAGCTCTTGTACTACCAGCCAAGGCTCGACCAGCTTTCTGATGCAACGCATGAGCCTGAGCTCGCTGCAGACAAGCTGACATTCGCCGTCGCAAAAATGACAGATTGGCTGCCGGCACACCCATCTGGGCTGAAAGCATATCCTCGCGTAGTGCATATACCAGACTCGCTATGTTCTCAAGTAGGGTATGGAAGCGAGGACCCAAGCAGCCGAAAATGTCGATTGCGGCCGGGAGAAGGTGGTCGCTGCGGGGGTAGTCAGAGTAGTGTCGGAGCTTTCTCTGCTCAGCACCTCCCACTCCGTGGCCAGCAATGTGTGTAAGCGGAACTTTTATATGCCTCGGTCACCACCACATCCGCCAAGGCTCGTGGGCCTCCGCCAGGTTGTACACCCATAATGTCCAGGGTGCGACGGTGATGGGGACCCTGGGAATCCGTGGTGATGGGCATTACATTGCTTACTTCCACGGTGGCGCGGTAGCCGGCGTCGCGCATCCAGCCCGCCAGGGCGTCTCGTAGGCGATTGTGGACGCCCACCACCTCAGGGCCTGTGAGACACCGCAGCATGTGGGTGGCTAGGTCTCCGCCCTCTGAAGGGCTCCGGTTCTGGCATCTAGTATTCATGCATCGATTAGTGACCTTTATGTTTTGACCCGTGGTTATTGAGCGGGTCAATCTGCTGTAGGTTATGTAGATCATTAGATGTGCTTGCCTTGTACTTGGCCATTTGGCTTACATTTGTTTCTAATACACGGAATTCTCCTTCCCTTCCTCTCCTTGGAGATCCGCAGCTGGCGCTGGCCATCCTTACTCGCTGCATTGGTCAACGAGCTGGCTACATGCAGCGAACAGTCGCCCCAACGGACATGGTGGGCGAGCTGTACAAGGAGTTCGACACCTTCCTCCTGCAAACCCTGGCTTCCCTGATTCAACATTCATCCTTCCCCTCACCTTCGACCTCCCAGCAGGCATCCCTTCCCTTTTGCAGCAGCCTCTGGTTTGCGCAGCGGGGTTGCTCTTCCTCCCCTCAGCTCATCTGACTTCCTACTGCTGACACGGGGGTATTGAGGGCGCCCTGTCTGCATAGCCTGTCTCCGTCATGAACACCTGTATGCATCTGGCTGGCAATTTACAGCCGATTCTTTAAATATCAGCAGCCTGTCCAAAACCCACCTTCGCCTGCTCAACCGGTGGACCTGGACCCGGCTGTCTTCCGTCGGGCGATTGTGAGTAGCCGCAAGGCAGTCGCCGGGGGTCCATTGGGCATGCTCTTTCAGCACTTGCGGGAGCTGTATGGGGAGGACGACTCGGAGGATTTCGATCTGCTGCTTAGGGTCGCGCAACATGTTGCGCGTGGACACCTCACCCATCGTGTAGGCGCAGTCCTCTGCACAAGCAATTTCATTGCTTTGCAGAAGGACAGCGGGGGAGTGCGTCCTATCTCGATGGGGGAGGTTCTGTCGCGCCTCGTGGGGCGCATCCTATAATTATGCAGATCCAGGAGGATGCCCAGGCGCACTTCCATCCCCACCAGTTTGGGGCTGGGATGCGTGCTGGCGCTGAGACCCTGGTGCACGGGGTATGAGCGGCACTGGATGTCAATCCCCATTGGCTGGCCTTGAGCGTGGACGTACAGAACGCCTTCAACTCCGTGGATCGGCAGGTTTTGCCGAGGAGCTAAGGCAGTACTTTCCCACACTCCTCCCTCACTTCCGCTGCATGTATGGCTCGCCATCTGCATTGTTGTGGGGGGCAGGGACTTCTTTGGCTGTTCTGCAGTCAAAGACGGGGACACGCCAAGGTGATCCAATGGATGGTTTCCTCTTCGCTCTGGCCCATCACCGTGCTTTGCGCAACACGGCGAGCGCTCACCCTGGCGTTCTCCTCCCGAGCTATGCGGATGATACCACGCTCCTCGGCCCCCCAGAGGAGGTGCTGCGAGCTTTCGGCACGCTTCAGCACCAGCTCCAGCTTATCGGGCTTGGGGTCAATCCGGCTAAGTGCTCTGCCTGGTCCCCCATTGGCATCCCCCTTTCCCTCTTCCCCTCGTTGCCGACATCTTGTCAGACTCCAGAGGGCGGCTTGAGGATCTTGGGAGTGCCACTAGGCGACCCGTCTTTCTCGGAGGGTGCTGTCCTTGCTCGTCGCCAAGGATACATGCAGGTCCTGCCAGAGCTCCCCAGCCTTGGGGACTCTCAGTTGGCAGTGGCCATTATGACCAGGGGTGTAGCACAGCGGCCGTGCTACCTCCTGCGTACGGTCTCACCATCGGTCAGCTTGGATGCTATCTATGCATCCATTGATGTCAAGCTTCAGCAATGCCTTGCTGATCTGATTGCTCACCCACTCCCAGAGCAGTCTCCAGCAGCACTGGTGCAATGTACGCTGCTCATACGCCACGGTGGGCTTGGTTGTCGCCCCTTGGTCCGCTTATGCAGACCAGCGTACCTTGGCTGCTGGGCTCAAGTGGCTTCGTCCATATCTGGACGATTCCTCCTTGAGCAACAATGTGTACTGGCGCCTCACATCAGTAACGTGGTTCAGGGGAGTCTGCCTTTCCAAGTGACTCTCAAAGAATGCCAACAGGACCTCTTCGCCGCATACCCGCCTCTGGTGAATGAGCCTGTTAGTTTTGCTGCCTGGGCTGACGTTTCTGATGTTAAGGCTCAATCGCGGTTTTTCCATGCTGCAGATGAGCAACCACTGGAACATCTCCGGAGTCTCCTCCAAGGGGATGCTCGAGGCCAGGCTCGGCTCCTATCTGTTTCGTCTCTGGGAGCGTCTGAGTGGCTCCGCGCTTTGCCTTCGCATGCGGGCTTGCGGATGGAAAATGCTCTTTTTTGCGATGCTATGCGCCGCCGCCTTGGCTTACCATCCCTGTGCTTGGCAGGGGTGACCCAATGTGAATGTGGGCTTATTGAGCATGATGCATTGCTCATGGGTGACCACATGCTCAGGTGTGCCAGAGGCAGTGAGTGCACGGGCTCCCACAACCTCCTACGTGACGCCATGTATGGCATCGTCAAGGAGGTGGCATATCAAGTGGCGTTGGAGAGCACCGGGGTGATGCCCGTCCAACTCCGCAACGGGGTCCCTCGGACGAACGTTCTCCTGGGAGGTGGTAAGCGGCTCCTCATGGACGTCGTCCTAACCGACAGCTTCCGGATGAAGGGCCCCATTACTTTTGAGACCGGCTATGCCGTGAAGGTGGCCGAACAGAAGAAATTGCACAAGTACAAGGACCACCAGGCGGGTGATACCTTTTACACCCTGGCCATGGATATCCATGGGTGTTACAGGGGTCGGTGGTCCTCGTTACATTTGCTGCTGGCCTCTCAAGCTGACCAGCGGCGCCGGGAACAGGGTGCAGCCCTTCCCGGTGGCTCGGCCCCTTTGGATCTTGTTTCCTGCTACCCAATGCGTCTATCTGTGTGCCTACAGCGGTCCCAGGCAATTGCTTTGCATCGCCGGGCTGGTCGCGCCCTTGCAGCAGCCTCTGGTTTGTGCAGCGGGGTTGCTCTTCCTCCCCTCAGCTTCATCTGACTTCCTACTGCTGACACGGGGGTATTGAGGGCGCCCTGTCTGCCTAGCCTTTGGCTCCGTCATGAACACCTGTATGCATCTGGCTGGCAGTTTACAGCCGATTCTTGAATATCAGCAGCCGCTTTGGCTTTCCCACACGAATGGGTAGCCTGGGCTGCCGATCACTTGAAGAGACGGCGCAGGCAGCCTTTCTCGGTTGCTGGCACCAGGTTGCCTCCCTCCTCCCCTTGCGCTTCCCGTGTCTGGTGGGCCCAGCAGCCGAGGTGGAGCAAGGCTCCTTCGCCTTCCAAGTGCAATTGAGGAGCATCCAGGAGTCAGCAATCTGCTCCTTCCCCTGCAACCCCTTCTCACCCCCTTCTTAGCGCTGGCCCAAGCACCGGACAAAGCGGCACAGGCCAGACTCGTTGCTGCAGTTGAGGATGAGCGTTGCAAGTCGCTGAGGACGATGCCAGATATCAGTACCAATCCAAGGAGTCTGGCACGTCTCACATCGCTCGCAACAACTGCGGCATTGGACTGGCTTACAACGCACGCCATCCACAACGCTTTCAGATTCAGCCCCGAGGCATTCTGGACGCTTCTCCAGCTGTTCCTCGGCCTACCCCCGACCTGTCTGATTAGAGTAACTCATTATGAGTGCTGCTTCCGTGCGGAGGGCGGAGACCTTGCCACCCACATGCTGCGGTTTCCCACAGGCCCGGAGGTGGTGGGCGTCCATAACCTCCTACAGGACACCCTGGCTGGCCTGATGCGCGACGCCGGCTACTGCGCCATTGTGGAAGTAAGCAACGCAATGCCCATCACCACGAAGTCCCAGGGACGCCATCATCGTCGCACCCTGGACATTGTGGGTGTACAACCTGGCGGTGGCCCACGCGCCTTGGTGGACGTGGTGGTGACGGAGGCATACAAGAGCTCCGCTTCCACACACATGGCTGGCCACGCAGTGAGAGGTGCTGAGCAGAGAAAGCTCCGACACTACTCTGACTAACCCTGCAGCGCTAACCTCCTACCGGCAGCAATCGACACCTTTGGCTGCATGGGCCCTCGCTTCCACACCTTACTGCAGAATATTTCAAGCTTGGGGTACGCCCGACGTGAGGATAGGCTTCCAGCTCAGATGAGCATGCCGGCAGCCTATTTGTCATTCTTGCATCGTCGTGGGTCAACTTGTCTGCAGCGAGCTCAGGCTCATGCGTTGCATCAGAAAGCTGGTCAAGCCTTAGCTTTAGCTCAAGAGCTTGTCGATTGACGTCCAGTACTCGAGCATCAGTTAGCGACCTCTATGTGCTGACTCGTGGTTACTGAGCGGGTCAGCTGAGCAGCAGGTGACGTACATATAACAATGTGCTTGCTTTTGTTCTTGGCCACACATGGCCCTCCATCTCTTTATACACACGCATTCTCTTCTGGGACGCCACCTACTTATACAAAGTAGTAAGCAGCCGAAGAGAGCGCTCTCTTTTGGCTCAACGAGATATTGCTCTTGAACAGAGCTCTTGATAGCTACTCTGTCAGATTTGAGGCTCCTCACTCGTTGCTATTGAGTGATTCATCCTACCCTGTTTTCAGAATTGCGCTTTTGGCCCCTTCCTACTTTGGCCCCTTCGAACCTTGGCAAATCTTTCGGCTGGCTTCTCACAGCCCTTGCCCCATTGAGAGAGCCACTTCTCTTGAACGAAGGGGAGGGCAGGCTCAGACGGATGGTCGGGACTAACAGGGTGGAGCACATACAAATTCGACGGGCTATTTTGGGAAGTTGGAGCAACGCCACGGAAGCCAGTGGCCTGTTTAAGAGAGAAGGCGCGCGGAGCGCATGAAATGATAGGGTGGCTTATCAAAGCCAATACATTTCAGGCAAAAGCTAATGCACAAAGTCGTGCTACATAAATTGAAGCTCAAGACTTCAGGTGGCTAAGATAACAGTGTGACGTTAGTACCCGCAAGTGAGCACATCAAAGAGAGGAAGAGGCTTCCAGGAGTGGGCGGTGGCTGGGAGAGGCCAGCCCAAAGAAATGATGAACATAAAAACCCGACAGGTTAACTCGGGGAGCCGGTGCGCCGCCACGGAAGCCGAAGTTCTAGGAGCGCACCCAGCACTTTGATGAAAAGTGTGGCACAGACTGGCGGAGCTGACGAGAGCGCCAGCCGGGAGGAGAAAATGGAGAGCAACGGAGTCTTGAGGGGCCTGAGTAGAGGCCACGTCCAAAGGCGAAGGCGAGGATGAGTAGGTGATAAGGGCAGGCGCGCACGAACTGGGGGTCGCGGCGTCATGCGCAAGCGGCAGATACGGAGATCTCGGGGCTGGACGTCGCGGCGGGCGGCGGGGTGGGGCGCCCGTACCAGCCGCCGCGCGGCGCGGTGCGGAGGTGGAAATGCGTGTATATTAAGAGATGGGGAGGCCATGTGTGGCCAAGTACAAAGGCAAGCACATTGGACAAATGTACGTCACCTGCTGCTAAGCTGACCCGCTCAGTAACCACGAGTCAGCACATAGAGGTCGCTAGCTGACGCTCGAATACCGGACGGCAATTGACTAGCTCTTGTGCCAGCAGCTAAGGCTCGACCAGCTTTCTGATGCAGAGCATACGCCTGAGCTCGTTGCAGACAGGTTGACACTCGACGTCGCAGAAATGACAGATTGGCTGCCGGCATACATACGGAGGTGGAGGTGCGCGCAGCGGCACTGTTGTTGGTCTTCGACTTAGGAAAAAGCTCGCCCATAGAAGAGGGGCTGGCAGAAGCCAGCCAAAAAAGAATGGACCATTGCCAAAGAGCTACAGGAGAATCACTTAGTAACCTTTGCTAAGCAGCCGCAGGTCGGAGATGCTAGGCTTCGACTAAGCGCTTTTCTGGCCCCTTTAAATGTTATGCACTCCTTTCTTCTGGGCTGGCCAATAACAGCCATCGCCCTCAACTGGAAGTTAAAAGAAGAGTATCTCTCTTTTCTGGCTCCTTTGATCTTCGCCTCCTCTCCTGGAAGCGTCTTTCTTTCTTCGATCTTGGATCATTCCGTTTTCTTTCTTCTTTCACCTTGACCACCTTAGGATAGCGCTCATTTCAGGTAGCCCCACGTTTTGCACTAGCTTTCGCCTGAACAGTGTATTGCTAAAGCTGGCCACTCTTTCGTTCATGTGCTCCGCGGGCCTTATTCTGCGCTGATCACAGCCATCGCCCTCTTTGGAAGAGTCTCACTCTCTTTCATTCTCTCTTCCTAAATTCTTGCGGCGGCGGTAACAACAAGCGAGCTCGTCCAAGGGGGGCGGGGTCTGTAAATGGCCAGCCCATATAGAAAGAACACGGTCAGAAGGGCCGAATGTCGCCAGAACACACAGCTATGCAAGAGACTACAGCGCATCTGACAATACCTGTCTCAGCGAGCGGGTACCTGTCTCAGCGTCAGTACCTGTCTCAGCGGTCCCCGGAGAGTCCGCTGCGCCGCGCGGCGATCGCCGAGAGATGCGGCGAGATCCACGGAGCTCGCGCCGCCGCAGCCGCTTCTGCGCTTGGGCGCCGCGGCGCGCCGCGCGGCCGGCGAGGCGCGAGGTCGCGGCGGGCCGCGGCGGGGGGTTTAAATCCTCACGATAATTCTCACTGGGCGAGCTACTTTCTTCCGATAATCACTCTCTAGGCTGGCCAATCACAGCCATCCCCCAAGTTTGAAAGAAGTCTCTTTTCCTTTCCAAGCCCCTCGGAGTCTTTGGTGGGGCGTGCGGGATCAGACGAAGGCTCACGCGGTGTGCGTGCATCGGGAGACCTTTTTACACCTGGTACATTCCTTCGGGCTGGTCTCACAGCCATTGCCTTACATTGGAAGAGCTGTTTCCTAGAGGGAGGCCTATTTACGCCGATACACCTTTCAGACAGGAAGCCAGTGCAAAAATTGGGGCTACCCAATGCGGAGCTTTGCGCTGAGGGGGGGCTGAGGTGACAGAGCAAAAGCGGGAACAATGGGGGCTTTGAGTTCCGCGATCACGAATGAGCACACATCGTATTCGACAGGCTAAGTTGGGCAGCCGGAAAGGGTTTGAAAGGAGGCGCGCGGTGCACATAAGATGAGAGGGAGGCCAAAGCAAGCCAGTACACAGGTCAAGAGAAATATATATGTAGGTGAGAGAAGTAAAATCTGCATACAGGAGAAAAGCTGAGAGACCGGAACACCGCCACACAGGCCAGTGGCCCGGGCGTGCGCGCCCAGCAAGCTTGCTGGGAGCAAGCTGATGTGCATGTAGCACAGCCAGAAGAAGGAAGTGCTCGCCCGTTGAAGAAGAAGGCGCGCTCGAACTTTTTTCAGTCTTTTCTGGGCTGGCTTTTCCCAGCGCCCTATCCTCATTGGGCGAGCCCCTCTCTGTGCGCAGAGCAGGAGAAGGAAAAAAGATCGTGTATTAGAAAGAAATGTAGGCCAAATGGCCAGGTACAAAGGCAAGCACATCTAAAAATCTACATAACCTACAGCAGATTGACCCGCTCAATAACCACGGGTCAAAACATAAAGGTCACTACTCGATGCATGAATACTAGATGCCAGGAACGGAGCCAAAGAGAAGGGAGTGGTGCGGAGCTTCCCAGCTTACTCTTTCCTGGACCTTGTGAATACTTTTCGGGTTTTTGTCATTCTTCTTCTGGATTGGCCAAATCTGACATCGCCCTCCACTAGTTGGTGGCAAAAGGGCTCCGTTTCTGGCATCTGATATAAATGCATCGAGTAGTGACCTTTTTATTTTGACCCGTGGTTATTGAGCGGGTCAATCTGCTGTAGGTTATGTAGATCGTTAGATGTGCTGGTCTTTGTACTTGGCCATTTGGCCTACATTTGTTTCTTATACACGGAATGTTTCTTCACTGGAAGAGACTCTCTCTTTCGGGCTCGCTTTGGTCACAGCGCACGCCCCACCTTGGCGAGCTGCTGCTTCTTCTTTCCCGGCGGGGCGGACGGCGGCGTGGACACGAGCGGGGGGGGCGATGGACGGCTTGCCGCACGGGCGAGCCAGGGCGCCGGCCGACCTTCCGCATCGAGTGGAGTGAGGACCGGCGGGGGATGCGGGCGCGCACCTCGGCACGCCCCGGCGCCCGCGGCCCCCGCAGCGGCGGTTCGTGGGCCCTACCGGAAAAGATCGTCGCACGAGCGGGTAGCTGCTGTTGTTTGGGGCGAGCGCGCGCGCCTCGTATCGAGCTGCAGATCCCGGCGACCGGGTGGAGACGAGAGCGGACCGCCGGGGGCGACAGGGCGCGCCGTCTTGGGGAGCCGCGGATCCCCGCTCCACGATGAAAGCCACCGCCGCGGCGATAAGGCGCGCGCTTCCACGAAAGGTGAAGATGGTGGAAGCCGCGCCGCTTTTTGGCCGCGGGCAGGGCAGCCGCTTGCGCTCCCGTCTGGGGCTGCGAACAGAAGGGGATCCCCCCACGATTAGCAAACCCGCCCCTGACGGTGATACGGGCAGCCCGCTCGTTCCGACCGCCCGACCCGGCCCCCAGCCGCCCGACCGGGCGCCAGGCTGGCCGCCCAGGGCGGGTCGTGCGGGCGCCCCCTGGCCTCCGCAGACCTCACCTGGACGGCAGGCCGCGACAGCGCCCCGGTGGCGCCCAAGTGCACCTGGGAGGTACGCGACGCCCGCGCCGCTGCGGCCAGGGCCTGCAGGAGACGTTCCGGGCGCGGGTGCCCCGGCGGGGAGGGGGGTGCCCGGGGCTCTGTCCCACAGCGGTGAGGGGCCGGCGCCGCCCACGGGAAACATTACGATGTGGAGCCTGCGCTTCGGAGGGGAAGGGGGGACGCCTTTGGAGGGGGCCGCCGGGCGAGGCGCTCGGCGGGGGCGTGCAACCGGTGCCGGGGGGGGCAGCTGCGGCAGCTCCAACCACTGCCGCCCCGCACGCCCTGCCAGTCAGCCCCGGCGGGCGGAACCCCCCCCCCCCCGGCCCCTTGTTCCCCCGCCTCGGAGCTCCAAACCCTCCGACCCCGCGCCTCGAACCCGCCACTCTTCCGCCGCCCACCCCCTCCTTCCCCCCGGCCGCCATGTCCGCCATGGAGCAGCTGGTGGCCGGCGTGATCGCCCAGCAGCTCCCCGGCGCGCTGGCCGGCCTCAACGGCCTCCCGCAGCCGCTGCTGCAGCAGGCCGCCGCGCTCTCGCTCTTGCGCCAGCTCCGCGCCCGCCAGCCCCAGCAGCCCACCGCGCCGCCTCCGCCGCCGCAGGGCTTCGGCCACGCGGAGCTGGCCCAGATGCTGGCCCTGCAGCAGCCCCACGCGGCGCAGATGCCGCCCGCCCAGCTCGTCCAGGCCGCCGCCCAGCAGCAGCAGCAGCAGCAGCAGCAGATCCAGCAGCTGCAGCACCTCCAGCAGGCGCAGGCCATGTTCGGCGCCGGCGGCGGCGGCGGCGTCAGCCCGACCAGCGTCCTGCCCGGCGGCGTCTCCCACGAGCTGCTGTGGAAACTGCAGCTGCTGCAGCAGCAGGAGCGCCTACGGGCCAGCCCGGCGAGCCAAGCCATGGCCATGCTCGGCGGCGGCGACTCCAGCCGCCTGCTGCTGGCGGAGCAGTGCGAGGAGTCGGCCGAGCCGGCCTCGGCGACTGCCGCCGCGCCCGTGACGCCGTCGCCCGTCTCTGCTGCCGTCGCCCCACTGCCGCCGGCCCCGCAGATGTCCCATCATCTCGATCCGCTCGCGGAGTTCTCGCTCGGCGGCGAGCCCGAGAACTGGTGCGACGCCCTCCTGTGCATGGACGACGCAGGCCTCCCCGACTCGTCGCTGCTTGCCAACCTCGACCAGCTCGGCTGCGGCGGCGGCGTCGGCGACTGGGCGCCCCCCCGCTTCTTCCTGCAGCCGGAGATCAACGAGGTCAGCGCGTCGGCAAGCTCCGGGTCGTCTGGCAAGCGGGTGCACTGCGAAGCTGCATGGCAGCCCGAGAACTCCTCCCAGGAAGACTCTTCTGCGCCGTCTGCCAGTGGCCCCCGCCCTGCCAAGCGCGTCTGCGTGGAGCAAGCACAACCAACAGCAGCCGCGGCTCCTGCAGCAGCGGCAGTCCCTGCAGCGGCAAAGTTTGAGGCTATGCCTGCGGCCAAGCTTGAGCTCCTCTCGCCGCCGTCGCCTGCTGCTGATGTGGAAGCCGCAGCCCTGGCCAGCCCCTTCGAGGAGGATGACAACGACAATGACATCGACAACGAGGGTGAGAACGAGGGCGAGTCTCCACCGGCACCTGCTGTAGGATTGGACGGTGCCAAGATGTCGCCCGTGCTGGAGCCAGCAAAGCCGCGGCAGAAGCGCGGCACTGCCACGGATCCCCAGTCGCTGGCAGCGCGTGCACGCCGCGAGCGCATCAGCCGCAAGCTGCGCACGCTGCAAACACTTGTGCCCAACGGCAACCGGCTCGACACTGCCACGATGCTGGACCAGGCGATCGAGTACGTCCGCTTCCTGCAGCTGCAGCTCCGGAACAAGAACAGCAACCACTACGCCCTGTGATCGCAGCTGCCTCCTTTGCCGCCACTCTCCAGCCTCCCAAGTGCTCAACTTGAACGCTTTGTGTGATTGCAAACCACGCACTCTCTCCCCCCTTCCTTCCTCGTGTTTGGTGGTGTGTGCCGACTATGCTGAACCCGGCATGTGGTAGTTTGGGTAGCTGAGCCACAATCCTTAAGATAGTTTGGTTTTTCCGGATGCTCACATCCCTTGCTGGGCGTTGCGCCCAGCTTTGGTGACTAGAGGAGCTTGTAGACGAGGCCCCCCCCCAATCTCATCCCTGGTCCCCAACCCCCTCCCCCCTCGGCGTCGCGCTGCTGGGCAGGGGTTTGGTGACCAGTGTGCTTTGTCAGGCATCCATTTTGCCTGGCTACTTTCCTCAAATAATTGGTCGGAGCCCCCTCTCCCACTATGGGAAGGCCGCCCACAAGTAGCATGACACATCTGTAGCAAGCAGACTGTTCTGGGTGCAACTCAAATAAGCGAACTTGACCATGACATCTGCAGTCTCGGCCCTCTTGCAATCTCATCTCACCTCCTCCTTCGCATATGTGACCGGGTTGCCTACAACCTTGTCCTTGTCCTCAGATGTCCAGACTAGAAGAAACTTGCCTTCAAAGAATAATTTAAGTGCAGTGATGCAGGCAGATTTGTGTCAAACGTCCAGTTGCAGGTCGTTGTCAGGGAGTCAAATGTGGTCACAATCAAGAAGAGTAAGCAACTGGCCTGCTCTGACGGCACAGCGAGGGCTGTCACCGTAAGATTGGTCAGCCTGCCTAAGGTATGGCAAATTTCAGGCTGGAAGAGGTACTCCACATGCAGCAGCAGCCAACTTGATCATATTGTATTGCCCTCGCAGCTCCTTGACTTTCTTCTAGGTTGGAGCTCCACCGATCACTTGCTGCCAGACGCCGATGCACTTGACTAGCACCATTCACAGCAGCTGCCAAGTCAAGCTCGGTGGTATAAGGCAAGGGGATAGGCATAGAGCAGCGAGCAGCCGGAGGCCAGATCTAGTGGCTCTTGCCTTGGTTTCTCACATGCATGCCTAGGTGACGCGCCAGCAAGGCCAGCCGTTTGTCATGCATCTGCACGCTGCATCTGCAAGCTGGGCGCGCTGTAGCAGCAGCCTTCGGTGTCCTTGCAGGGCCTCCCTATGACTTTCCTTTCACCGAATCTCAGTTGCTGAGAAAGATGGCTGTGTGCCTAGCGGCAGCTCGCTGGAGTCCTCCGTTTGGCGTCTGATCTGGCCGGCAGCAAATCCTGCCTTTATCTGGTGCGCTCTTCCCGGTGCGAAACGCCAAGACCGGTGAGTGAATGGGAGGGCTTCGGCAGAGGCCGCCACGCCCCCCGCAGGCATTACGATGGAATCCCCCAGAAGACTCTTGCATCCGTGCACTGAGGACAAACATGGAGGCTACGGTATGAGGTGGTCCTCCTCCTTCCAGCATTGGGGCCAGCTGGTTGACGCGCATCATCGTAGTCGGAATGGCAGCTTAATTTCACTGGCATTTCGCAGGCGATGGTTGCATGTCACAGTATGCGGCTCTAGATAATTTGCAGCGATTCCCAAGCTTGGCTAAGACATCGGTCTGCTGGGCACGCACCAAGCCAGGCCACTGGATACCATGAAGCGGTGCTCCGCCTCCCCGAGTTAGCTTATCGGAGTCGTATGTGCTCACTCGTGGTTATGGAAGATCTTCAGCCATGCGCTTACTCAGACACTCTTGGCGTAGGGCTCGCTTTGTATAGCCCAAGCCTTTGCACTAGCTCGCTAAATAGACTATTGAATTGACCTGGCATCCCTTTCACTCTCTGTGCATCACGCGCCTGCCCCTTATAGGTAGTTAACATGTGTCGAAAAGCTTGCCTCAGTACTTAGCCTTTGCCTTGCATGACTTATCAGAAGCTTTTCCCAGTAGGCGGCACCACCGCCGGGCCCGTCACAGAAAGACACTAGTACTCGTCAAGAGAAGAAGTTCATTTGAAAGGGGGCGAGGTCTGAAAAGCCAGCCCGCGAAGAGATAGAGAAAAGATGCTGGGTGCGCATTAGATAAAGGCCGACTAAGGCCAACTCAAGCTTAGCAGTGCTCAGCAAAAGCTGGTGCTAAGGATGGGTCTACATAGAGGGAGGCCCTCTGCTGAGGGGGCCTGACTTACCAATACGGAAGTGGGCCGAAGGGGGACTTCAGTACCCACAAGTGAGCACATCCAGATCCGACAGGCTGACTTGGGAAGCCGGAGCACCGCTCCACGAGAGCCGGAGGCCTGGCCTAGAGCGCGCCCAGCACGCTGATGAGTAGCCAGAGCTTGGGATCGCTGCAAACATACCAGAAGAGGCAGTCTGTGACATGCAACACAAGTGATGAGCAAGAGGGAAGGCGCGTGGAGCGCATAAAATAGAGGAGGTCAATTCAAGCCAATACATTGTTCAGGCAGAATCTAGTGCAGAATAAACAAGGCTACATGAAGCGGAGCCCTCTGCTAAGGTGCCTAAGGTAACAGGATGACATTGGTACTCACGGGTGAGCACATGCAAATCCGACAAGCTAACTTGGGAAGCCGGAGCGCCGCTACGGAAGCCGGTGGCCTCATTTAGAGCACGCCTGCACGCTGATGAACAGCCAGAGCTTGGGAGCGCTGCAAACTAAGCGAAAGAGAGAGTGCTCGCCCATTGAGAGAAAGCGCGGCCAGATTGACTGGTGGCTGGGAAAGGCCAGCCCAAAAGAATGGACAAGGTCTGAGGGAGCTTGAGTGCGAACGACTAGGACTAAGACATCAGCCAGGGAACTCAGTAACCTCTAGACAGGAGATGCAGATCCGAGTAGCTAGCTGGTGGAAAGACGTCGCCCTGACGGAAGCCGGAGGCCGCCGCCAAAGCACAAAAAGATTGATTTGGGATGAGCTTACAAAGATATGGCGAAGTAATAAAAACTGTGTTAGAGGTTTTATCCTGAATGCAGTCAATGGAGGATATGCTGTAGCTATTGCTGGTCATATTGCATGTAGGCCTGCGCGCAAGTGAACCGCGAAGGCGAGGGACCGCTGCATCGAGACGGCCAAACGCATACGGAACACCTGAGCGAGGGACCCGGCTACGTTGAAGCCGGGCTGCTCGCCCTGCTGCCCGAGGCGGCGGGCCGCTGCACGCCGCGCCAGGCGGTGGAGCAAGTCAAGCCATTTGGAGCCAAAGGCTCCGTACACGTCCAGTGCCAGTGGAACGAACTCGTCGCCCACCGGGTGGTCAGAGTACTTCCGAGAATAGGGGCTGGAAAAGCCAGCCCAAAAAAGAATAAACAGAGTACGAGAAGGGGGCCAGGGGCAGCTCTAAGAAAAACAAGCACACAGAGAAACAAAGCAGCTACGAATCACTTAGTAACCTCTGCTAAGCAGCCGCAGCGAAAGCTGCATTCTGTAAAGTACAACTAATGCCTGCGGAATGCTGGTGTGACCCAAGCTGCCCCTCCGACTTTGGCGACGCTTGTCAACCAGCCGGGCCAGATGCTGGATGAGGGAGGACCACTTCATGCCGTAGCCTCCATGGATATCAATGGCACATGGATAGAGGTTGTCTCCGTGGGGAGCTTCGCGCTGGTCGTGGCCCAGCCAGACACAGTTGACGTGGGTGCTACAAGGTCTGTGACGCAGAAAAAGTAGCTCTTCCGAAGGGGCGGAGGGCTGAGAAAAGCCAGCCCACAAAAAATGAAGTGTCCACGGGATCCGGAACATCCGAAGGGAGCAAAGGCTGTGAGAAGCCAGCCCGGAAGAAAGAAAGAGCTCCTTCAGCCCGGAAGAAAGAAAGAGCCCTTTTAATGTTAGGCAATGGCTGTGAGAGCCAAAAGAACTATACTGGATTAAGCTTCTCCGAAAAAGGGGCGGGCCTGTGAAAAGCCAGCCCAGAAGCGATGGACAAAGAAGCAAGGACTCTTCCAGTAGCGGGCGATGGCGTTGATTGGCCAGCCCAGAAAATAAAACGAACAAAGACCGAAGGGGCACAAAAACGTGAAAGCACACAGCGACTCAAGTTGCCACTGGGTGCTCAATATCCCCAGTGTACAAGGTCCAAGGGACAAGGGCCGGAAGAAGCCCCTTGGCCCTTCTGAAGAAGTGGCTCCTCCAATGGGGGCAGGGACTGTGAAAAGCCAGCCCGAAATGAGTTGACAAAGGTACGAAGGGGCCAAATGACGGAGGGGCCTAAAGCGCTAAGCAGCTACGGAGGGGCCTGAAGATGCTATGTCAGAACGGGGGAGAATGGACCATTCAGTAGATACGAGTACGGAGCCTCAAAACCGACAGACTAGCTGCCAGAAAACTATCCTCCTGACGAAAGCCGGAGGCCGCAGCGAGAGCACGGCCAGCACGCAGGTGCAAGGCGCACGGACCGCTGAAGGGAGACGGACAATCGCATACGATATACCTGAGCCCACGAGCCAGCGGCGTTGAAGTCAGCCGGCTCACCACGCCTGCGGGACACAGCGCGCCGCGCGAGCCTGGCCAGCAGGTCGAGCCACTGGGACCTGAGAGCCCCGTGCACGTCCACGGCCAGGGGTATGAACTCGTCGCCAGCCGGGTGGTCAGAGTGTTTGGCCGCCTTGCTGCGAGCGACCTCCGCCGCAGCGTGGCCAGCCCGCGAGGCAGAGAGCCCCGGGTTGGAGCGGTCGACCACATCAGTGGTGACCACATCAACAATGATGCGCGCGCCGCCGCCCGGCGTGGACGCCACCAGGTCGACGCGTCGCGTGTGGAGTCCGTCGGCCCTTCGAACTTCGTTGACTCTTTTTTCTGGGCTGGCCTCTCCCAGCCACCGCCCTCTCCTGCGCTGGCCCAAGCACCGGACAAAGCGGCACCGGCCAGACTCGTTGCTGCAGTTGAGGACGAGCGTCGCAAGGCGTTGAGGACGATGCCGGATATCAAGGATAATTCAAGGAGTCTGGCACGTCTCACATCGCTCGCAACGCCTGGGGCAACGGATTGGCTCACCACACACGCAATCCACAACGCTTCAAAATCAGCCCCGAAGCATTTCGGACGCTTCTCCAGCTGTCCTGGGCCTGCCTCCGACCTGCCTGATTGGAGTAACTCAGTGTGAGTGTGGCTTCCGTGTGGAGGGCAGAAACCTAGCCACCCACATGCTGCGGTGTCCCACAGGCCCTGAGGTGGTGGGGTCCACAATCTCCTACAAGACGCCCTATAGGGCTCGATGCGCGACGCCGGCTACCGCGCCATTGTCGAAGTAAGCAATGTCATGCCCATCACCACGGATTCCCAGTCGCCATCACGGTCGCACCCTGGACATTGTGGGTGTACAACCTGGCGGAGGCCCACGAGCCTTGGTGGATGTGGTGGTGACCGAGGCATGCAAGAGTATCCGCTTCCACACACATGGCTGGCCACGCAGTGGGAGGTGCTGAGCAGAGAAAGCTCCGACACTACTCTGACTACCCCCGCAACGACCACCTTCTCCCGGCCGCAACTGACACTTTCGGCTGCTTGGGTCCTCGCTTCCATACCCTACTTGAGAACATAGCGAGTCTAGGATATGCACGACGCGAGGATATGCTTCCAGCCCAGATGGGTGTGCCGGCAGCCTGTCTGTCATTTTTGCGACGTCGAGTGTCAGCTTGTCTGCAGCGAGCTCAGGCTCATGCGTTGCATCAGAAAGCTGGTCGAGCCTTGGCTGTTAGTTCAAGAGCTTGTCGATTGCCGTCCGGTATTCGAGCATCAATTAGCGACCTCTACGTGCTGACTCGTGGTTACTGAGCGGGTCAGCTTAGAAGCAGGTGACATACATTTGTCAATGTGCTTGCCTGTGTACTTGGCCACACATGGCCTCCCCATCTCTTAACACACACGTTCTCCTGGAAGCGTCTTTCTTCTTCGAAGAACAAGTCAGCCAAGTCAGCCAGCCACCAGTGGCCTTACGAGCCATCGTCAATTCTTTTCGGGCTGGCTTCTCACAGCCCTTGCCCCCATTGGGAGCCACTTTTCTTCCGAGCACTCGAGCTTTCGACTGCTCGCTAGGCAAATGGAGTGTGTTTCGCTAGGGCATATTGAGCACCCAACGGCCACTTTAGCCGCCATTCGTTTTGCCCTTTTCTGGCCCCTTCGGATGTGGTTCGTCATGTCTGGGCTGGCCATCACAGCCATCGCCCATCTACTGTAAGCACGTCCCAGTCCAACCCGCTGCCGCGGGCGCGGGCGTCGAGCCGCCGCGGACGCCAGCGTCCGGCCCGCGGAAAGGGGGAAGGGTTGGCCACCACGAGGTGGTCGCAGCTAGTCGCGCAATACTCCTCCCGCGAGCGACGTCCTTTTGCGCCCGCTGCGCCACGTGGCGCCGCGCAGGGTGGCGCGCCCTGGGCACGCACCGGCACGTGCCCGCCACGCAGCAGGTGGCGCCCAGGATAAATTCCGACAAGAAACAAATGTAGGCCAAATGGCCAAGTACAAAGGCAAGCACATCTAAAGATCTACATAAGGGCGGGCGGCTCCACCGTATCAAAAGGGAATTATGTCTTCTGGCATTCTACATAAGTAATTTTGGCTTGCAACGTTTACAGCTGGTTATCCGATGGACACATGTTCACCAGCGGCCACTCCAAGACTCGTCATTGCCCTCCGACATTTGCCTTATAAGCCACGAAGCTCTTATTGCAATGACCATGATAGGGTTCATAAGGGAACATGAAGGAATCAATAAGTCACTCTGACGAATTTAAATGCCCGCCCCCACCGCCCGTTTACGCGTCGCCCCGATTGCGGAGCGAGAAAGCGCTTTTCTGGATATGTTCGTCTTTCCAGGCGGGCCAATCAAAGCTAGCGCCCTCTTCTGGAAGAGTCTTTCACCGCAGAAGAAGCTGTTCCACAGGGAGCGGGCGGTGACTGTGAAGAGGTAAGTTCTTCCCACGAGAGGGCGATGATTGTGTGACCAGGTAGGTCATGAAAAAGAAGAAGGTGCTCGCCCATTGAGAAGAGGGGCTGGCAAAGCCAACCCAAAAAGAATGGACAATGTTCAAGGCCAAAGAAAGAGGTGCTGAAAAAGGACGACACTACAAAGTGCAAGATGGTGCAGAGGGAGATGCAGATGGCTGCTCAGTATCCACGTGTGAGCAACAGCAGATCAGAGTAACTCGGAGCAGGAGAAGCGGCACTTTGCCGAGACCCGGAAGCAGCTGCCATAGCACGGCCAGCCCGCGCGTGGACCGCATGAAAAAGGACGGACAGGATTCAGTGGGGAGGGAGTCCTAACACAGAAGCGCAAATCATCGGCCGAGAAGCCGTTCGTAGAAACAAGGGGACCCAATGTCAACAGCGACAAATTCGCTAGACAAGAGGGGTAGTCTTCCAAGAAAAAGCTGGAAGAGCTGCTTCTTCTTTCCAAGGGGTCGAGCGCGGTGACAAAGGAATGGAAGATATTCAGCCCACAAAAGAATGACAAGGTCCAAATGTTGCAGAAAATCGAAAGTTTCTGGCGCACCGCCTGTAATGAGAAAAGAATTAGCTCTGCCCGTGTAAGGCCGGTAGCTCTAGACCGTAGGCTCGCAAAATCCCGGAAGATGTGAAAGTACCGGTCCGGCCTCAGCCTGCTACGCGGGGCTGAGAGCGCCGACCCCGTGCCTGGCGGCACGTCTGCCGGAAAGTTACCGGCGCGGGGGCGCCCCGCCGGTCGCGCCTCGTCGTCCCGTGATCAAGCTCTTCCTCTCTCTGAGAGGAAGACCTTGTCCAATCCTTTGGGCTGGCCTCTCACAGCCACTAGTCAGTCTGCCGCGCTTTTTCTGAGAACCCAGTCCACGGCTGTTGATACTCTTCCCGAGTAGCAGTGAGCACTTTCAGACAAGAAAGTGCTCTCCCATATTTCATCATAGAAGCGAGAGGGGGCGGGGGCTGTGAAATACCAGCCCAGAAAGATCGAACAAGGTCCAAACAGCAGCTCGTCCAATTCAAGGCAGTGGCTGGGAAAGGCCAGCCCAAAACGAATGGACAAGGTCTTGTCACGAGAACCTAGACCATGGCCGTGTAGGCGCTAAGTGCCAGAGGAAAGGCAGCTCCGTGTAGACTTTAAATGGTCACAGCAGTCCCGGATCTTCGAACCAGCCGCAATGTATCTCGAGTGGTGGATGGCAGGTGACATGAGAACATGGGGATATGTTCGCCGCCTGTCGGGGAGCTAGCGGGGCGCGGCGCCGGCCGTCAAGCCCGCGGCCCCTCGTCGGGCGCACGCTGCTTTGAAACGCCCCACGCCGGGCCCGCGGCCCGCTCGCGGGCGGGGCCGCGCCGCCAGCGGCCCCTCTCTCCCTCCCTCCGCAGGCGAGGCTTCTGGTAAGCTCATTGATTCATCGTGGGCAATGCGGCTGCGCCCAATCCCCCACATCCTCCCTCCTCCCGCCTCCACTGAAGGGCCCCCCCGGCGTGACCACGGCNGCGACGGCTGACGGCAGCTGCACCGGCGCGCCGGGGCAGATGGCGGCCGCGCCCGTCTAGCCGATGCCCTCCGCCGTCTCGCTGGGGCGGGCGGAAGCTCGCTCGGCGGTCCCGCGTGTGCGCGGCTCGGAGGCTCCTCTCTCCCATTGCAGCAGCGCCAGGGGCCCGCGTTCGCAGCGGCAGGGCGCGGGGACTGGAGGCCACTCGGCGTGCTCTGCTCCGCCGTACCCATGAGTCACGCGCTGAAGGTACGTGGGGCGACGTCTACTCCACACTCGCTCGCAAGCCATGTATGAGACCAGAGAGCGCCTGGCTGCCTCCTTGCAGGCTCTCCTCTCTTTACACCCGCCAGTCCCCCGCTCTCTCTCTCGCTCTAACCTCCATGCCACGTCCCCCGCTACCTCGTCCATTACTCCATCAATTCTCCTCCCTCTTCCCTCCCTGTCCCCACCTCTTTCTCTCCATCCTAAGTCAAATGCAGGAGTTTATTGATGCTATGTGGCCAATTGAGCGGCGCTCGCAGGCGTGGGAATGGGACAGCCCCTTGTTCATCGCCCATGCGCCCGCCAATGGCGCCGAGGAGGCCGCCAGGAGGCAGGCAAGGCTTGCAACGCCAGTCGCTCGATCTGGAGTTCCCGCGAAAGCTGGGCTGCCTTATCAGCTTCGCTGCTGCACATGCCGACTTGCTTGCTTTGCGGACTTGGCTCACACCGCAATGTGCTGCCATTGTCTTGGCAGCAAACCCGCATGAGCGTTGTGGGTGATTCTGCTGCCGGCCCAGCCGCAGCCAGGGGCCCATTTGCTGGAGGCGCTGCTGCCGCTGCCGATGACGACAATGGCGAAGAATCGCTGTCGCCTGGCCCGGCGGCAGCAACTGACGCACAGCCGCTGAGCCAAGGCCCAAAGCAGAGCGCAGCGGCGGCTGCCGGCGGCGCCGGCGGCGAACCCACTGCAGAGGAGGGTGTCGACAGCCCGCACGTGCGGGAGCAGATCAAGAGGCTCAAGGAGACCGCTGTAAGCAAGCGAGTACGGCCGGGATCGCCGACGCGCGCAGCATGTCAGGTGGACGGCTGCGCCGCGGACCTGAGCAGCGCCAAGGAGTACCACCGGCGGCACAAGGTCTGCGAGGTGCACGCCAAGGCCACGACGGTGCTCGTCGTCAGCCAGGTGCAGCGCTTCTGCCAGCAGTGCAGCAGGTCAGCATCCATGCCCCCCTTCTCTGCTCCCGCCTCTATCTGCCGACTGCCGCACCCACCCACCTGAGCATGGCCCGCTGCATGCTGTGACGCTGCTGCCGCAGGTTCCACATGCTTTGGGAGTTTGATGAAGGCAAGCGCAGCTGCCGCCGGCGGCTGCTCGGCCACAACCGGCGGCGCCGCAAGCCCAAGGGGCAGGCCCTGGGGGCGACCAGCAGCGCCCCCCAGAGCAAAGGTGCCCTCGCTACCCCTGCCTGCAAATGAAGTCAAGGGACGAGCTCGCTGCGGCCATTGCGGCAGCGAGTAGTATAATCTGAGAGCAGTGGCCGCCAAGGGCAAGCTTTGAGCCGAAATTCATAAGCAGAGCCGTCGCATGCTGGGTCCCATTGCAGGTGACCAGCTCAATTTGTTCCCAGGGCAGGCTCAGTTCCCGCCGGTGCGTCTGAAGGACCTGGAGGACGCCGGCGGGCGGCCGCAGAACTTTGCCAGCGAGAAGGACGATGGCGTGGCACCGGCAGCAACGGCGGCGGCGGGCGGCAGCGGCAGCGGCTCTAAGCTGGAGTCGGAGTCGCTGCTGCGAGCGCTTTCGCGGCCTGTGCCGGATCGCCTCGGGCTGTACCTCCACAGCCAACAAAAGGGCGACGGCCTGGCGGCCGCCAGGTCTTTGAGCCGTGTCCACGTTACCTGCAGCTTCGACTCTCAACTGTGATCTTGGGTCCACGCTGACCTCGCCTGTGGACGCACTGTCCAGCGCTGGACAAGCTCAACTTAGGACTCCATGCGGCAGCGCCCGAGCTGATGCGCCGTCGCTTGTGTGTGCAGCTATTCGGCCGCTGATGGAGGAGCGAGCCAGCAGCAGCAGCTGCATGACGAGGCGGCGCCGGGGTGGGCACTGTCGCTGGCCGGCCCGTCGACCTCAGGCGGCGGCGCTTACCGGCATCCGGGTGCCGCTCAGCTGCCCCTCAACGGCATGGGCGCGCCGCATGCCCCGCACGGCACCGGCCACGGGCCGCCGTTTGCCGAGCCGGACCCGCGCAGCATCTTCCTGCCGAGCCAGCTGTCGGGCTTGCAGCCAGCGTATGTGAAAGGCGGTGGCGATGGCCTGCCGCCGGCACCGTCATCGCAGGCTCTCACCGGCATGCAGCTGTTCCCCCCAGCACAGAGCCAGAGCCACAGCCAGAGTCAGAGCCAAGGCCAGGAGCTGCCCCTGCCAGCCGGCGGCAGCACCGATGCTGGGCTCCTGCAGGGACAGATGCTCGGCCAGCTGTTGAGGCGGCCCGAGCTCGACAACCACCAGATTGCGGAGCTCTTGTCGCACTCCTCTGAGGGCC
Source organism: Spirogloea muscicola (assembly GCA_009602725.1). NCBI lineage: Eukaryota > Viridiplantae > Streptophyta > Zygnematophyceae > Spirogloeales > Spirogloeaceae > Spirogloea > Spirogloea muscicola. The sequence continues at coordinate 178,388 of WELB01000010.1, forward strand.
GGGCACTGCTTGCTGCAATCCAGGTCAGAATCCGCCCTGGGGAACCGCATGCCCTCGATGTGCAGGACCCAATCGGCACTATTGAGCAGTTCCTACTTGCCATTCATGCGGATGCCATTGAGTATGGTGGCCGTGCTCTTTGAGACGCGCAACTATTTCCAAGGGCAATGTGACGATTGTTTGCTTTCTTGGACATCTCAGGCCAAGGATCGGCATCTGGAGATGGGGGCCTTGCTGCCGCATAAGCAGCAACAAGTGCTGGGGCCGTCTTCAGGCTGGCCTGCGCAGCCGCCTTTCTCAGCCCACTCTGCCGCAACACACAAGCAGCCAGCGGAGGCCTACCGTTTCCCGGTCAGTCGACCCCTTGGCTGAGTCCTTGGGGCCCACACAGGCTGTCTAGTTGACACTTGGCCTGTGTTTAAGCTGCCGCTGCTGCATGAAGCACCTCAGTTCCACCAACTAACGGATCCTTCCATCCGCTCTGTAGCTTCAGCGGACCTCGCGCATCTCTCTCAAGCTTTTCGAGAAGAACCCGGAGGACCTTCCCGTGAATCTGCGCAACCAGGTGGGCGGCAGCTTCGGCCTGTACTGACTGATCGGGGCTATTGACAAGTCCCGCACTCGCCACGCCGTTTGTTTGAGGCCCTGCTGTCCTCTTGCTTGCAGATTGTGGAGTGGCTGGCTACAAGCCCGCAGGACTTGGAGAGCTACATCCGCCCGGGGTGCCTCTTGCTGACCATCTATGCTGGCCTGCCCAAGCAACGGTGGGATGAGGTCAGTGGCAGCCTTGCGATCATGTGACAGTGCTCTCAGCGCTCAAAGAATTGACCGTCACAGAAAGGCCAACAGATTTTTAAGACCGTGTGCTTGTGAGTCCGCTACCTCTTGCAGTTGCAAATCGATATAGAGTTCAGTCTCCAGCGACTGCTGGATGCTGAGGGCTCTGCACATTGGCTCCATGAGAAATTACTCTGTCAAGTGGACAGGCACCTGGCCTCTGCATGCTGTGGTGAGAACTTGTTCGTCGCATCTTGGGGACTGAGCAGAAGTGTCAAGCACCTCGGCTGGCATCACAAAAGGGGACAAGTAGTGGCACAGGTGTTGCAGGAGGCAGCATGTGCATGTCTTGGGCATGCTGCCAAATTTGCAAGACCTCATTGGTCAGAGTCATCTCTGAGTTCGTGGTCACCACAATTGCAGCGAGGTTGTGGACTGATCAACTAGTTGAGACATGTCTGCATTATCCTTTTTAAAGTATTGCGAGAAGCTCTCCGTCTTAAGCATGCTCACAGGTCGTCTGGTGCGCCTCTCGTAAACTCTGAGACCCGAAATCAAACTCTAGACTGGGCTTGTTGATGATACTTTTCCTCATCCCCCCTGCAGGCAAGCTTGAATCAGTCACACCCCTGGAGCAAAACGACACGCCGTATATCTCAAGAATACGACCCCTGGCCATCTGTCCAGGCGAAGAGACGGAGTTCACAATTGTGGGTTACAACCTGTCCCTCCCCGGCTCAAGGTTAGTAAGAACGACTGATTGACAGATGTGGCACATTTGTCACAGCCTAATTAGAAAGGTCAACAAGCTCAATGCAGTTGCAAAGAAATTCGGAACGAGTATCTAGGAGCTACTTTCTGTGTTTATGTACGAGTGTGCCCAAGCAGACCTGCTGTCATGGTCTAATCATGGCCTCAATTTCTTGGTAACACAGGGTGCTCCTCGCGTATCAAGGTGGCTATGTCTGTGCCAATGTAGGAGGCCCTCAAGAGCTGCCAGAAGCCAAAGAGGGTCCTAGCTGGGATGATGATGGGGCAGGTGAAGACGATGAGCCTGAAGACGCAGCCATCTCTAAGCAGTGCCTCCGGCTTCGCCTGCCGCCAGAGTCTGCACATGGTCGAGCATTCATCGAGGTAAAGAGCGAGCTTCCAAAGCCATGTTTGTTTGGACTGTTTCTCCTGATTGCTGGATGTTAGTAGTACAACTTGTAAAATAAGCTCTGCTGACAAATAACCACAGTATCATGGTTGGCTAGTCGTGTCTGCAAATTGCATTCATGAACTTCCTTCTCTTACCAGACTACCGTTCTATAGCAAATATCCTCAGCACACTCAACTTACTGCCAGATGCGCACTAGACATCGGTTACTCTGTAGCTCCATAGCTGAATGACATTGTTTGCTTCTTGAGCATCAGGTAGAGAATGGAGCTGGTGGGAGCAATGCCTGCCCTCTTCTGGTGGTCAGCTCCGGAGCACGGTTTGAGCTCCGGGAGCTTGAGCAGGTCATCGCCATGGCCGGCTTAGCTGCTGAGGAAGATGGGCAGCGGCAGAACTTGCCGCTTTACCTGTGCAAAGCATTGCACCAAGAAGCCATGAATTTGATGGAAGCTGAGGTTAGCAGCAGTGACCATACACTCGTGTATGCAAGGAGGCAGCTGCGTGTCGTTACAGACACTGCAAAAATCAATTACATATGTATCACTACAGATACTACACATACATGAGAAGGCCTTGTACATATGCATAATGAAGAATGACAAAGTGAATTGCACGTACACAGAGACTTGTGTCATCGATCATGTCACATGTTAACACAGCTAAGTTGACCAGTGGGGTCTTGACTTCCGCATAACAGGTGCTCATCTAATGTGCCCGTGGCCTGTGCATTTCAAGACTAACTTGGCTGTGTTCTGCCCCTTTGCTCTGTGGCGCCGCAGTCTACAGCTTTCTTGAATGACCTTGGCTGGGTGCTTCAGAAGGCGACTTGGTTCACGCAGCGGATGGGCCGCGGTGTGTCCATAACGGGCCATGTAAGTCTCTAGCAGCCACTGTGCTCGCCTCTTTGTTTGTTGATGAGAAAGTGGTACTTGTGTGGATCTCTGCTGATTGTTAGCGAGCAAGGGCACCACTGCATTCAGATGTGCATGTTGCAGCTTGGCACTGCATGCAGTCCTGTTCTTATTCATAGGCCTTCTCTAACAGTGCTACCTGTATCGACAGTACCCGGCTGGCAGCCCATTTGCAGTGCCCGAGAGGCAAGTGAAGCGATTGCTGGACTATGCGGCCCAGCGAGGTTGGCGCCACGTTTTTCAGGCCGTTGAAAGCGCAGCAAGGGTGGTCATGGTGGCAGATCACAGTGCACCCAGCCTCACAGCTTCTCCTGGCTTTGTTGTGGACCCAGGCAGCCAATCACTAGGCTGGCCCTTGGGTGCAGCACGGCATGAGGATTGGTCAGGTGCAAGCAAACCAAGCAACGTGACGCTGGAGATGAGCTCCACGCTGGACTGGGTGTCTGCAGAAGCCCGTGGCAGGGCAGCCGCTGCTGCAGAAGTGGGCACCGCAGCTAGGGGCCCAGGGCTTCTGTCAATAGCCACGGTGCTGCTTGATGCTGCACTGAGCAGGCCACGAAATGTCCAGCTGCCTGAGGGGGGGGTCGGACTTCTGAATGGCGGCCAGTGCAAGGATGGCAACATCGTCGTAGAGGAGGGTGGCGTTACCACGCAGCCAGGTCATACGATGGTGTTGGAAAAGCATGCTGCGCCTCAAGCACAGGCTAGGCATGCATTAGGCCGACGGCGGCCACTGCTGATCCTCACCGCGGCTGTGGCATCCGTGTGCTCCATCCTCTGCATCATGCTGCTCGACATCCCTGGCTGGTTCTGTATCGACTGTGATGTTGACGCTTCTGCCTTCTAGACTTCTGAGCCAACATCCGCTCCGAGTCCTCCCGTTACTGCTCCCTCTGCCCGCCCAATTAGTGGGTGCAAGGAGGGTGCAGGGATTTTTGCAGTCTGAGAACTGCGTACCACATCCATAACCAGCGCGCGTTCTGGTGGCGCTGCTGATGCCCTCATGACTGAGGCTGCGTATACGGACCGTGCATGGTCAGCGGCAGCCCTGTGAACACCCAGACTGTTGCTCTTGGCGTGCATCTAAGCTTTGAAGCGTGAGGGTTGTGCAGGGACTCAATTAACTTGCAGTCCTACGGTCCAGACAAAGCTCTACCTGAGTCTAGCTGCTAGCACAAACTGAGCAGATGAGCCCGCCAGCCGTGCAACTCAACTCACTGTTGCACAGCAGGACGCATTGGGCTGCTTGCTGCTTGGCCCGCTCTGCTAATGATGATGACAGCAGTAGACCTGTCGCCCTGCCACTGCCTACTTCCAAAGACATGAGTTAATAAGTGTCTCCACGCGACGCATTGGAGTAGAGCATGCCTGCACGAGTTTCGGTTACCGGCACGCATCCAGCAATGCACGGCCAAACTTCACATGGAGGCTGTGGCCAGCCTGCACTGCCAACAGATGTTTCAAGGTTCTCAGGAGACAAGTACATGTAGTACTTGCAGGGCTTTAGGGTCATCAGTCATACGGAGTTGCTACACGAATGTGTTTATAGCTAGTTATATATATGGCCTTTGGTGTTTGCGCTGCAGGATCAGTGAGTGATGAGGGGGACCTTGAAGGCCACAACGTGGGCGACTGGCAAGCCTGGGTAACCATGCTCGCCGCACAGTGCAAGGTCGCCCACAAGGTCCAGCAGCTTGTGCCGCACGGGCTCCTCGGCGTAGCGCAGCGGTGGGTTGAGCCACCCCCGCTCCTTGCTGCGAGCGATGGCAGCAGGCGGAGGACGAGCGGCCCCACATGAGAGCAGCTGATGACATTAGCAGTGCCACCGGCGCCCAGCAAAGGCACAAGGACGACTATTATCATAGTTGACGCAGCGAGCTCGTACCTGCAGACGAGCGCGTTGTCCAAGGAGCCACCTTTGATGAGGCCAGCAGCACGCTAGTACTCCACCTGCAAGCGGCCATCACGGTCAAGGCAGCATGTGTTAGCTGGCAAGCTTGCTCTCGGCTTCAGCTCCAGAAGGTGGAATGCCCAGATTGAGAGGCCTCAAGCAGCAGATGGACAGCCGGGAGAGGGCTACATAACGCTCAGTGGGCAGAGCACTCGCCTCCTCAGCGATGCCGAACGTCCGAGCGCCGGCAATGTCCGTCGCATACGTCCCAGGCTCGCTGGCATTCCACGTATACCACTGCCGACCGACTACTGGGAGCTGCGCCACTGGCGTGCTGCCGTGCTGATCAGCGACGCCCTCCGCAGGCAGGCAGCCGTGTCATGCGCTGTCAGCCATCACCGACGGCCGCGCGCGACACACTTGCCTGCGGGAAGTCGATGCCGCAGGTGATGCGGGCGGTTGGCGCCGGGAAGGCGGCGACGAAGGACTCGCCGTCCTGCACGACGACGGGCGACGTGGGGGCCAGAGCGGCCTGCGGCACGGTGGCGCCGCCGGCGTCCCGGGCGTCCACCACGCCCGCGGCCTCGATGGCCTCCACCCACAGCCGCGCCGAGCCGTCGAGCAGCGGGACCTCCGGGCCGCCATGGAGCTCGATGCGCACGTTGCCGACGCCCAGGCCTCCAGCGCCGACAGCAGGTGCTCGACGGTGGCCACGGAGCCGGGCCCGCTGCCCAGCGCCGTGCTCAGCCGCGTGTCGAAGACCTCAGCCAGCGCCGCGGGCATCGTCGCTGCCGCGCCGCCGCCGCCGCCGCCGGCGACCACGAAGACGCGGCCACCGCCGCCGTCTCCGACGCCAGCGTCATCACCGTCGCCGCCGTGGTCGCTCCCGCCTCCCCCGCGCACCCCGCCGCTGAGCCAGCCACCCGCCTCGTCCTCACCGCTGCTTGCTCCGTCTGAGCCTCTACGGTGCCGGCACTGTCAGCGCCCCTGGCCAACCCAGCGTGCTCGGACCTCGCACGAGCGCGCTTGCCAGCAGCAGGCCAATCGTGCTGCGCAGACGCGGGCCACGTCCGCAACGGGCANGCGGCATCGGCGGCCGGAGCGGCGGCGACGGCGGCGGCGGCGGCGGCGCCCATGCCCGCCGCATCTGTCGCCGCGCTTCCCGGCGAGCTTGGCGGGGGGACGGAAGGCGCAAAAGGCGCCAAAAAATCCCCCCAACTTGGCAACAGCTGTCTCTAGGTCACCTAAGTTTGTTTCAATCTCAATGAAGTCATGAACTCCCTCTGTATGCACCTGGCTGGCATGTACAGACGTTCTTTTGACATCAGCAGCCGCATCTACTCTATGCAAGAGGCTGCAGCGCATGGGAGCTCACAAGTCCCGGAGTCAGCAGCCGCAAGTCAGACTGATTTGCAGCTGAGGGGGAGAAGTGGGCTTCTTCCAGTCGAGGGCAAGGGCCTGGAGAAGCCTGCTTACAGTTGTGTGTTTCAGCGCTTGGGCCCCCTCCTCGTACTTTGTTCATTCTTTTTTGGGCTGGCTTTTCCAGCCCCTATCCTCAATGGGCGAGCACTTTCTTCTTTTCACGGGGGCGAGCGGACCGGTTCACACGACCTCCTGTGAGACGGCATGCAGGGTGTGTTCATGATGAGCGGCTGCTGATATCTAAGAATCGGCTGTAAACTGCCAGCCAGATGCATATGGAGGCCGGCTACAAGGTGGCAGTGGAAGAAAATACGAGAACGATGCCCCGTCCAGCGGGGCCGCCAACGGCCAGCTCCACCCCCGCTGCGCTGACCTAGTCGCCATCCCGCCGAAGGAGGTCCGCATATCATCGCAGATTGCGTCGACTCCGCCAATGGCCCGTGCAGCGGCCCGCCGCCACTGGCAGCAGGGCGAGCAGCCTGGCTTCAATCTCGCCGGGTCCCTCGCTCAAGTCTTCCGGGTGCGCTTGGCCACCGCTTTGCAGCTGTCCCTTGCCTTCGCGGTTCACTTGCGCGCAGGCCGCGCTTTGGCAGGCGGCCTCCGACTTCCGTCAGGGCCACGTCTTTCCGCCTGCTAGCTATCCAGACTTACATCTTCTGACTAGAGGTTTCTGAGTGTCCCCTTCGCTGATGTCTTAGTCCGAGTGGGTGGTGTTGGCAGTGGACGTCCGCAACGCGTTCAACTGCGTCGACCGCGCAGCTGTCGCCGAGGAGCTCCGTGATGCCTCCCCCACCCTGCTGCCGTTCTTCCGGCTGGGCTACGGCCAGCCCAGTGATCTCCTATGGCGACTTGGAGCCGGAGGGGTGGAGGTCCTTCAGTCTTCCACGGGCACGCGTCAGGGGGACCCGCTGGCGGGGTTCTTCTACGCGCTGGCCCACGACCGCGCCCTGAAGGCCACGGCAGCTGCTCACCCGGGCGTCCTCATGCCCACGGATGCCGACGACACCACCCTAGTCGGGCAAGCAGACGAGGTCTTGGCTGCCTTTGCCACCCTCGAGGAGCAGCTGAAGGAGATCGGCCTGGACATCCACGCGTCGAAGTGCAGCGCTTGGTCCCCACAAGGGTTGCCAGCCCTCCTCCACCTACCCTCCGGCTGTCAGACACCAGCGGGGGGCCTCACACTCCTCGGGGTTCCCTTGGGCTCACCGGCCTTCGTGGACGAGCAGCTGCGCGGCAAGCTGCAGGAGTACCTCAAGCCGGCGGCCCGCCTCCCTGAGCTGCACGACGTGCAGCCAGGGCTCGCCATGCTGACGCGCAGCATTGCGCAACATCCCCTGTACCTGGCTCGAGCCCTCCCCCCCTCTCCGGCGGCGCAGGCCGCTTACGCAACCTTCGATGCAGGTATCCTCGCCAGCACAGCGGCCCTGGTCCAACACCCGGCCTTCCTGGCGACGCCGGCTGCCGTGCACCAGGCCTCCCTGCCTGTGAGCCGCGGGGGTACGGGCTGCCGTCCGCTGGCTCGTGCCTGCCGGGCAGCACACCTGGGGAGTTGGGCGCAGGTTGCGGCTTCGGTGGCCCAGCGTTTCATTCGGCATGGGGGTCGCCTTCTGGAGCAGGCGGCAGCGGACGTGGAGACTGGCACGTTGCCCGTCCAGGCGGCTCTCCGCTCAGCCCGGGATGCGCTGCTTGCAGATCACCCCGCTCTGGTGCCACGGGCCGTCCCGTTTGCGCACCTCGCGCGCACGGTCGACCTCCGGGCCCAAGCTCGCTTCATGGCAGAGGTAGATGCGGCCTCCTTCACCACAGCGATAGGGCTCTTGCCATCGGCCGACCTCTGGAGGCGGGGGCGCTCGCGGTTGCTCTCGGCATCCTCACCAGGGGCGGCAGCTTGGTTGTCTGCCCTGCCGATCCACGACGCGCTCCGAATGCCCGATGACGCCTTCCGTACGGCGGTGCACCGCCTGCTCGGCCTCCAGCCACCCTGCCTCAGTGGATTACAGTAGTGTGAGTGCGGAGAGGGCAGTTCAGACGCGGCATTGCTGGCAGCTCACATGCTCAGGTGCGCACGGGGCGGGGAGCGGACAGGAACACACGACCTGCTGCGGAATGCAATGTTTGGCATCTTTGTCGAGGCCAATTACACACTGGCGCTCGAGAATACCAGCATCATGCCTCCGACCGCGGGGGCGGATGGCCGCATCCACACCCGGCGGGCCGATCTCGTCGCCAACGCGCTCGGCGGGGGGCCTCGGCTTATCACCGACGTTGTCACGACTGATTGCTTTGATTCCAGCAGCGCCAAACGCTCGTCGGAGGAGGCGGGCTACGCAGTCTGCCAAGCGGCGGGCGCGAAGGAACAGATATTCTCGGACCACCCGGTGGGAGACGAGTTTGTTCCACTGGCAGTCGACGTGCACGGAGCCTTTGGCACAAAATGGCTTGACTTGCTTCACCGCCTTGGCGGCGTGCAGCAGCCTGCCGCCTCCTGCCTCGGGCAGCAGGGCGAGCAGCCCGGCTTCAATGTCGCCAGCTCCCTCGCTCAAGTCTTCCGAATGCGGTTGGCCATCTCGATGCAGCGGTCCCTTGCCTTCGCGGTTCACTTGCGCGCAGGCTGAGCTTTGGCGGCGGCCTCCAGCTTCCGTCAGGGCGACGTCTTTCCGCCGGCTAGGTACTCAGACTTGCATCTCCTGACTAGTGGTTACTGAGCGTTCCCTGGCTGATGCCTTAGTCCTAGTCCTTGGCACACCGGCTCCTTCAGACCTTGTCCATTCCTTTGGGCTGGCCTTTCCCAGCCACCAGTCAATCTGGCCGCGCTTTCTTTGCTGATGTCTTTAGTCATTCGCTCTCCGGCTCCTTCAAACCGTGTCCATTCCTTTGGGCTGGCCTCTCCCAGCCACCGGTCAATCTGGCCGCGCTTGCCAACCCCGCCAAGTCGGCGACGCTCGCTGGGCACGCGGTCGCTTTGGCGGCTCGGAGTAAGGAGCGCAATTTTGCTGACCAGCTGACCACCCTCCAGGGGATGACTTCGCGGCCCTGGCCATTGACGTTCACGGGGCCTTTGGCAGGGGCTGGTTGGATCTCCTCCAGCGGCTTGCCCCGGCAGTCCATCGGACGGCGGCCGGGTCTGCCAGGCTTCAATGCTGCCAGGCTTCAATGCTGCTGGCTCCCTCGCCCAGGTCTTCCGCATGAGGCTGGCGGTCTCGCTCCAGCGCTCTTTGGCTCACGCAGTCCACACGCGCGCTGGCCGTGCAATGGCTGCTGCCTCAGGGTCTCGGCGGATTGCCGCTTTTCCTGCCTGGATTTATTCTTACTTGCTGTCACTCGTGGGTACTGAGCTTCCATCTGCATCATTACGTGTCCTGGTGTGTAGTTTCGTCTTTCCGTTCACCGTTTCTGTGGCCTTTGAGGCCTGCGGACATTGTCCAATCATTTCTGGGCTGGCTTTGCTAGCCCCTCTTTTTTGGGTATTCTGTGTATCTGAAACAAACGAAGGTAAAATGGCAAAGTACAAAGGCAAGCACATCTGAAGACCTACAAACCCTACAGCAGATTGACCCGCTCAGTAACCACGGGTCAATACATAAAGGTCGCTAATCGATGCCTGTATACTAGATGGCAGATACGAAGCCCTTCTGCTACCAACTAGAGCTCGCCCAGCTTTCTGGTGCAAAGCATTAGCCTGAGCACGCTGCAAACTGGCCGAAACTCGTTGTCGCAAGAACGACAGATATGCAGCTGGCAAGCCCATCTCAGCCGGGAACTTATCTGCATATCTTCTTCTATGGGCGAGCCATTTCTTCTTTTTTGGGCAGGCCATCGATCATCGGCAGGGTCCGCAAGAAGAAGAAGGAATGCTCGCCCATAGAGAATGGGGGCTGGCAAAGCCGGCCCAAAAAGAATGGACAATGTCCAAAGCCAAAGAAAGAGGTACCGAAAAAGGACAACACTACCAAAGACGACCACGCACTAGGGAAGCTCAGTACCCGCGGGTGAGCAACATCAGGTCGGAGTAGCTCGTTGCCGAGAGAGAGGGAAGGAGGCACTCCGCCGAGACCCGGAGGCCGCGGCCAGAGCACGTCCTGCGCGTATGTGGACGGCGTGGGCAGGAGAGCGTCGGAGCGATACCGCCAGACGCATGCGGAAGACTTGGGCGAACCGGCGGCGTTGAAGCCGGGCAGCGCCCCTGGCAGCGCCCCTGAGTGATTCGTAGCTGCTTTGTTTCTTTGTGTGCTTGTTTTTCTTAGCGCTTCCCCTGGCCCCCTTCTCGTACTCTGTTCATTCTTTTTTGGGCTGGCTTTTCCAGCCCCTATTCTCAAAGAAGAAAGTGCTCGCCCATTGAGAATAGGGGCTGGAACAACCAGCCCGAAAAAGAATGAACAGAGTACGAGAAGGGGGCCAGGGGAAGCGCTAAGTAACAGAAACAAAGCTGCTACGAGACACTCAGTAACCCCTGCTAAGCAGCCGCAGATCAGAGATGCTGGGCTCCTGGAAGTGGGTCCCCTGGCCAGAGCCAGAGGCAGCAGCGAGGGCTCTGCCGGCACGAAGGTGCAGCGCCCGGGCCATGGACCTCTGCAGCGAGACGGCCAGGCGCATTCGATACACTTGCGCCAGCGACCCGGCGGCAGGGAAGTCAACCGGCTCCCCATGGAAGCGCTGGGCGATGGTGTGGCGGGCGAGCTGGGTGAGCAGCTCGAGCCACCGAGCGCCCAGCGCCCCATGTGTGTCGATGGCCAACGGGAAGAACTCGTCTTCCCGCGGATGATCCGCGTACTTCAGCTCTTTGGCCCGAGCAGCGCAGGCGACCGCATACCCAGCCGTGGTGGCACATTTGGCTGGGTGTGAGCGGTCATAGGCATCAGTAGTCACCACGTCCAGGAGAAGACGTGGCCCGCCGGCCTCTCAAAGGGCGAGCACTTTCTTCTTTTCCAGCCCCTATCCTCAATGGGCGGGCACTTCTTCTCCCTGGCAGACCCGGCCGCCGGTCAATGGCCTGACGGGCAAGCCGTTGGAGGAGATCCAGCCAGCGTCTGCCGAAAGCCCCGTGGACGTCGATCGCCAGGGCCTCGAATTCGTCACCAACCGGGTGGTCGGCATATTTTCGCTCTTTGCCCGGGGCCGCCAGGCCGACCTGCGGACATGGGCGAGCTGTACAAGGAGTTCGACACCTCCCTCCTGCAAACCTCCTACGTGACGCCATGTATGGCATCGTCAAGGAGGCGGGATATCAAGTGGCGTTGGAGAGCACTGGGGTGATGCCCATCCTCCTCCGCAATGGGGTCCCTCGGACGAGGCGTGTCGATCTGGTCGGCGTCCCCCTGGGAGGTGGCAAGCGGCTCCTCATGGACGTTGTCCTCACCGACAGCTTCCGGACGAAGGGCCCCATTACTTCTGAGACCGGCTAC
>WELB01000010.1:206828-218223 GCA_009602725.1 Spirogloea muscicola
TTTTTTTTTTTTTTTTTTTTTTTTTTTTTTTTTTTTTTTTTTTTTTTTTTTTTTTTTTTTTTTTTTTTTTTTTTTTTTTTTTTTTTTTTTTTTTTTTTTTTTTTTTTTTTTTTTTTTTTTTTGGCCGTTGCCGCCGTAGACGGCGCCGGCAGGATGCTGGCTGGCGCTCCGCCCCATGCGCCGCCCGCTGCGGCGGCGCGCGGCTGCGGCGGCCATGGCCTCCTCGCCCGCGCCTTCATGCGGGCCGCCGCGTCCTCGCCGTGCTCCGCCGTCGTCGCCCACTCGGCGCGGGCCCTGTCCTCCCGTGCGCGCCCCGCTGCTGAGGGGCCCAACCGAGGCAGGCGCTCGGCTGGCAAGGTGCTGGCGGCCAGGTCGAGACCGGGCGCTGGGGAGGACGACGCCGCTGCCGCCATGAATGGCGGCGCCTCGTCGGGAGCGGGGGCGCGCGATGAGGAGGACGAGGAGGTGACCGGCGTGGCAGCGGCGGCCTCCGCGGCGGACACGCGCGTCCAGGGCGTGGAGCTCCACGTCGAGGCCTCCGAGAGCTACGTCTCGTACGCCATGTCCGTCATCGTCGGCCGAGCGCTGCCTGACGTCAGGGACGGCCTCAAGCCCGTACATCGACGAATCCTGTGAGTCCAGCTTCCGTAGCTCCTTGTTAGCTGCACACAGGCTGTGGGCTTCATGGAGATGCATCAATCTTAACCCTGCTTAATTAGCCCTGCTTAATCAGCCGATAGACTTTTGTACGTAGGTACGTTTAAGTTGGAGGAGCACTGTAGTAGACGGCGGTGCCGAGCCACATTAGAGTTGACTTTTTATGACCCTTTTGCATTAAAACATTGATAACTACCGTCAGCAAGATAGCTTTAGCGAGTGTTGGTGTCTTTTGCGGTTGATCAGTGACCAAGCTCCCTTTCATAGCTGGACTGAATGAGTCATCCTAAAGTACATAGATGCTCCCTGGAGGCTAAGGTTGTCCTGGTCAATGATTGGCAAACTCTGGGCTGCATCCAGCTAGTTCAGTGGTGTAACGTAATATGGAATCCGTTTGGACCTAAGATTTAAACCCTGAATTCAATCTCCTTTGATGGTCTGCCAGCACTTACCATATCTATATTCAAGTGATTTAGGTGTTTTCTGGTGTGAATCGTGCTCCTGCCTGCTTCCTGCAGATACGCTATGCACGAGCTCGGACTGTCATCCAAAAAGCCTTTCCGCAAGTGCGCACGAGTAGTTGGCGAGGTTGGAGCTAGACTGGCTTCATGCAATTGAGATGTCTAATATGTTACTGATGGACTGTTGCACGTTGCACTTGTTAGCGAACTTATGACCCATGACTCATGAGAGGCAAGCGGCTGCGAGCAGAGTCAGAGAAATTATATTTACTGGCTTGACTCAAGAAGGTGCTGAGCTGGCTTCTTAGGTTCTGGGCAAGTATCACCCTCATGGAGACTCCGCAGTGTACGAGGCCTTGGTCCGCATGGCTCAGGTACTCCACTTCATATGTATGTATTGTGGATATGATATGTCTGTCTGTTGTCTTGCAAGTCTGTCGCTGTCATGATGGTATAAGATATTTAGAGCTTGACTTCACAGTGGTGCTAGGCTCTCAATGCAAGAGCTTCACTCAGTTGCAGCAGATACTATTTTGCATGGGCAACCGCTGTCAGTTTCCAAGGTGCCATGGATTGCTATGTGTCAGTCGCACCTAGACAATGTGGCCTTGGCGGCGGATTGACTCTGTTTAATCTATTGTCCACCACTGCAGAGCTTCTCTCTCAGGTCTCCCCTGATTAATGGCCACGGCAATTTTGGCTCTTTGGATGACGATCCTCCAGCTGCCATGCGCTACACAGAGTGCCGACTTCAGGTTGCAGACGAAGTCCACAATCAGACATGCGCAACTCCTCTTGCAATCACGATTTCTGAGATTCAAGCAAGACTGTCAGGAACATTAAGTCGCTGTTTATTCACTTTGACTATTACCTTGTTTTGCAGCCCCTAGCTGAGAGCATGCTGTTGGCTGACATCGAGATGAGCACAGTGAGTACTCTTGCTATCATGGTGGATAGTTGTGAGCCCTAGTTTTGGTGACTCATGAGTGTCGCCCTTGCTGGCTGGTCTATAAAACAAGGTTGCATAGGTTCCGCAATTTGAAATATTAGGTTGTGAGTGACTTGCCGGCTGCACAAGTTGCACTTTGCTAGGACGATGGAAGCATGTTGCTCCAGAAATTTTGAATGGAGTGGACTGTTGTGCTCCCACGTGGTGAAACATGTCTGTCCTGTCACATTGTGGCACCCGTGTGGAGCTGCCGTTGTAATTGTTTTGTAATACATGCCCAGGTCGACTTTACGCCCAATTTTGACGGGTCAGTTGAGGAGCCAGTGGTTCTGCCAGCGCGCCTGCCCAACCTTCTCATCAACGGATCTCAAGGCATTGCTGTGAGATATGCCCAGGGTGACAGTATGCATGCGTCTGCCTGTAGAAGCTTTAGCACCTGTGCCGACTCAAGGTTCATACGCATGTGCTTTCCAGCTTGGAAGTACGGAGTCAACAGGCTGCATAACTCATAATGGCTGCTTAAGTCAGAAGCATGTGCATAAGCTTGCACATGCTTGAAGGTAGTCAGGCGTAGTATCTGCTGCCCTCCCTGAAATGAGCGTCAGTAGTCCTGCAGCTGCACCGTGTTGAGTGAGGTGGAAGCATCCAACATATGGTCTTCAAAGAGTTACGGCTTTGTCTGAGATGTGCTCATAACCGTGGGTTGAGAGCCAGGTTGGGATGGCAACAAGCATACCTCCGCATAACCTTGGGGAAGTTGTGGATGCTCTTTGCGCTCTGATCGACAATCCAAATGCAACAGTAAGGCCAAGTGTTGAAGCTATTGTTGCTCTTGACAGTGGACTAGCTAACTCTTTCATTGCACAGTAGTAAATGTAGGTGCCCGTAGTCAAAGTGGGAGCAAAGTGCAGAAATGATAATGGCGTGCATGCTGATGCAGGTGCAAGAGCTCATGGAATTCTGCCCTGCACCTGACTTTCCCACGGGTGGACAAATTATGGGCACCGAAAGGTCTCTTCTAAGTGCCACTGCATGGTGCAGCAAAGAGCTTCTCCAGTTATGCAAGTGCTTGTCTGAGTCTTTTCATGTGAAAAGGTCTACCTTCTCAGACATGCCAAAATAGTGTGTAAGATTGAGTTCTTGTGTATATATCACATAGCAGATCAGATATTGACGATTACTTGTGTGCACAGTCTGCTGTCAGTGTATAGCACGGGCCATGGCTCCATCACTGTGAGGGGCAAGGCCCACATAGAGCAAGTTGGAAGTGGCAGGACCAGTCGATCTGTGATCATCATCAATGAGGTATTCTTTTTTAGTAACTTTGTGCTTTTGCTGAGCTGCATGCATTCACATTGACTAAGAATCGCTGTGTCCACTCTCTATTCAAGCTCTAGTGTGACTAGATGCCATAGGATACTTCATATGTATTGTTCTGCTTATCTGACACAAGAGGCATGCATTTTTGTGTTCAGATTCCTTATCAAGCAAGCAAGGCCAATCTGGTGGAGAAGATTGCAGACCTGGTCAACAGCAAGGTGCATAGCTGCTTCAGTGACTTTGCGTTATCAGATGTATTTGCCATAATTCATACAGGATCTCCTTTTCCAATTTGATGGCTTGTCAAGGCCATCTAAAGAAGGTCCTCAATGACAGCCTTAAGTGCGCCAGTTTGTGTATTCTCAGCCAATCCGCTACTGAGGCCATTTATTATCTTCCGCAGCATCTGGAGGGAGTGAGTGACATCAGGGATGAGAGTGATCGGTCTGGCACACGCATAGTCATAGAGGTAAATCACTTCATCTGTCAAGCATGCAGAGGCATCCATTAGTGAAGATGTGGCGTCAGATAGTAGACTTTGTGCTCAGTGCTGCTAACCTCAGTGGTGGACTTGCTGCAGGTGAAACGAGGAGCCATGGCGACCGTTGTTCTCAACAATCTCTACAAGCTGACAACCTTGCAGACTCGCTTCAACTGCAATATGGTAGGGTGAGTATAACCTTGTCGACCATAGAATAGACTCGTGGGGATGGGGAGCACATTCATTTGTTCTTGCTTGCCTCAACAACCAGCTCATCACAGGCATAGCAATGAGTGATTGCATACCTGCAATTTGGTCTGCAGGTTGATCAACAGCGAGCCGCGTGAGCTCTCCCTCAAGGATTTTCTGAAGGTGCAGAATGACATGCTTCTCCTACTATACCTGATTCTAGGTCGAAGCTCTTGAACTTTCGCTTCCCAGCTAGACCTGTGCAATGTAGTGTAGCGTAGAGCTGAGGCCTGTAAGAGTATGTACTCCTTCAAGCTTCATGGCTATATGCTCATTGGTGAGCAACGGTTGAGCATTCGCTGCAGACATTCTTGGACTTCCGGTGCGAGGTCGTGAAGAGGAGGGCAGAGCATCACCTTAAGCATGCTCAAGACAGAGACAATATTGTCCAGGTATCCTAAGGCTTTTCTGGAGCAACTGTTGTCCTCAGCCACTGTTATGTCATGTTTGGCTGCTGCTTATCTGTGTACAATATTTCTGAACAATTTCGAGTGGCCCTAAGTGCACGCCAGTTTCTGTGTGCCCAACTACAGGTTGGATGAGCTTGTTGACAATATTGAGCATTGTGCAATTTGTACAAAGTTTCGTGTGAGCAAGCTTATGGTGGCAATTCTCATTGCCCCTCGATATTATTGCTGAGCTCAGTCACTGTAGTTGATGGTCTCTCTGTTCCTGCTTTCATCAGGGCTTGTTAGTCGCCCTGGACAACCTTGACTCTGTCGTGGCGCATATAAGAGCTGCGCAGGACTCTGCAGGAGCTTCTGCAGTCCTTCAAAGAGGTCCACTTTTCTCTGTGCAGTCATTCTCTGTCGACGCCCACATTAGTAGCCCCTTTTATCTGTCATGTTTCATTAAGCAATGATTCGATGACCAGTGCATCTTCAGGATTGCTCCGGGTTGCCAGGTTTTTTGGCGAAGTTCATCTTGAGTAATCTGCCCCCCCACCTTGACATTAGCCGAATTTGTACATACTAAGGTTGATGATCATGTGGTTGGATGTTGATGGCCTCCCACAGAGTACGCCCTCAATGGGGCACAGTGCGACGCAGTGCTGGGCATGCCACTCAGAAGATTAACTGCGCTCGAGGTACAATGCAAGGCTTTTCTCCAGAATTCATCTTATGCAATTTGTGTCTGCTGTGCAATGTGTGACTGCTTGTCCTGCTTGCTTAATTGGAATGCCACGGTCTTGCTTTTTGAAGAAGGTTGTGAACTAAAACGAGGAAAATAATGTGATTGCATGTTCTGCAGAGCAAGAAACTCCTGGAAGAACATGAACGTCTAGCTCATGAGATTGACCACTTGAAGAATCTGCTGAGCGATCATCGACGAGTGCTACAGGTACGTCCAGTTGCAGCATTGTTGATGCAAAGAGGAGTTAAGACCTCACTGACAATGTTAGCTCACGTATGACGCAGAGAGGCATTTGAGTGCAATTTTGCTGAAAATGTATGCAGCTATAGTGCTTGCTTGAGCCAGGGAGCTCATCTACTGGATGCTTGTGCCAGTAGGCATCTCTGATTAAGGTGTCTGCTTTTCTTTGCTCTCCGCTTTATATGCAACCTAAATGAGAACTTGCTATAGGATAATGTGGCTGAGCATACCTCCGCATACAGTGCCTTTGCTACACTGACAATTGCATTGGTGTACAGGTGGTTGAGAAGGAGGCGTTAGCTTTCAAGAAGGACTTTCATACTCCCCGGAGGACAGAGCTAATAAGCCAACAAGGGGAGATCCGTGAAGTTGATGTTGTGCCCAATGATGAGATACTGGTGGTCAGTTGCATTACCTCTGTTGATATCTCATACTCTCTGTTTTCTAGAATACAATCCCCAGATATACAGATACTGTGCTGAGATGAGGCATCTTCTCAGCAGCCCAATGATGTCTTGCAGAATGGATATATTGTAGACCCTGACAACCTTACAGCAATTTAGCAACTTGACTTGATGACAGTTTAGCCCTATGGCGTTGTGCAGACGTTAAGTGAGAGGGGCTATGTGAAGCGCATGCAATCTGACAGCTTCGCAGCACAAAATCGGAAAACAATTGGAAAATCGCTGGGCAAGCTTCGAGAGAATGATGCCATGGCAAAGTGCTTCATCTGCCGGAGCCATGACCATGTCCTCTTCTTCAGGTGGATGACACTATAGCCTCATGACAGTGTAGCACTGTCTTACCAAGTCGTATTGTAGCACCAGGTTATTCTGATTTGTGGGCATGTTTGGGTGGAGAGAGAAAGTTGTTGTGTGAAGAGGACAGTGCCGGTGGCCGTTGTGAAAAGTCATGTCCGTCCTGAGTAGTCAGCTCATTTCCTTGACCTACATGTTATGGCAGTGATCGAGGAGTGGTGTACAGCTTACGGGCTTACCAGCTGCCTGAGGGCTCTAGATTGTCAACTGGGAGCCCCCTCATCCAGGTCAATATATTCCTGTCGCAGCTGTAACATGTGGGGGAAGAATCTGAATAATTACTTGATTCTTGCAATTGGAACCCTGTCCATAAGTCACGTTTGTTGAATATCTTGCTGGTCGAAGTCAGAAAGTACTTGACGCGCCTTGTTTGAGCCACTGTAACACAAGGTCGGCGACCTCTTGGCCGTTTGCTAGTACATTCCTCCTCAAGCTCTGCATAGTCCACTGTTGCAGATTTTACCACTTGTGGAGCAGGAGAAAATCACCTCTGTGTTGCCTGTTAAGGAGTTCCTTGAGGACCAGTACTTGGTGATGCTGACAGTCAATGGCTACATAAAGAGGACTTCGCTCTCGGCCTTCTCCTCTGTTAGAAACAGCGGGATTGTGGCATCACAGCTGGCAAGTGGGACTGACTGTCTAAGCTCTTGATTGCTGCGTGCACCCAGAATTTGAGCAGACAGCTGCAGGAAAATTATACTCCAGCTTCTGAATATGGGAGAACACTCTTTCAGACAAGTGTAAGGCCCGTGTTTTGTGACGCTCTGACGCTACAATCTGAAGCTACAGCCCGTACAATGTCACACTGTTCAGGAGCCAGGAGATGAGCTGCGGTGGGTGAGGTTGGCGACAGAAGCTGACTCGCTTGTTGTCGCGTCGCAACAAGGCAATATCATCCGATACCTTTCTGATCAGGTTTGCTTTGGCCTAGTTGACCTGAGTTATTGGGGAGAGAGACCGTTGGAGAACTTCATGAGCATGTGCATCTCTAGCCATGATGGTTGCCTTGGTGCAGATAGCATGGTGTTGCTGGAATGGCATGTGGTTTTCTAGCTTGACTGCCCAGACAATAGACAGTAATGCAGCAGTAGGTGCTGAAGTTGATGTTATCAAACCTTGTGCTTTGCCTGAGTGGACATGTATGTGGTGGTCCCTTTGCCAGCTGCGGCCCGTGAAGCGGGTCACGAGGGGAGTCAGGGCAATGTCTTTGCACGACGGCGACAAGATTGCTGCCATGGACATCATTCCCGCTTCTGCCATGTGAGATCAAGACACAAGAGCTGTCTGTATACAAGACCTCATCTGCATCAAGCTCTGCCTCGTTTATGGTTTAGGTTTTAGGGATTTAGGGGTCTGTAATAAGGGTGCCGGTGCAGGTTCACTTTTTCCAATCCTGATACTCTAATGTTGATGATTACTATGTGCCAGGCAATTGGATGGAGGTGCACCCTGCTTGCTGGTCGTGACAGAGAGTGGATATGGCAAAAGAGTGCCTGTAGATAGCTTCTCAAACCAACAGCGAGGAGGGAAAGGAGTAATCGGGACAAAGGTACTCTATGCTTATTACAGTAGTCTTCATTGTGCTGAGATATATGAGGGCATGCTCTGTACTCCTTGCTCCTTAAGTTGCTCGTGTGGATTGCCTACAGCCTCTTGTCTTTCTGATATTTACGAGCTGTGCATGCAGTTTGCACTTCATCATGACACTGTTGTCGCGGTGCGGGTTGTGGGTTCTGCTCGAGATGGTAAGTGCGTCCGTGTTGCTCGGGATAATTATGGCTAACTCAGGTCATTGGTTGAGTTGTTGGCCTGCCACGCAATGTTGGGGCCTTCACCTTACATGTCGCCTTTTGATAATCTGCAGATTCTGAGGGAGAGGAAGATATAGTATTTGGCAGTGAGGCAGGCAGGATGGCACGGCTGAGAGTGCGGGATATTCCTATACAGAAGACAAGAGCTGCTCGGTCAGCATTCTCATCCGGCATTCATAATGCAATTGCACGGCCTGTGTTTCAGATACTTTTCAAGCTCCGTAAGACAAGCCTTAAATTTAAGAAGTAGAGAGTTAGGGACACTTTGTGGTCTACATGCACCCCCAATTTCCAGCAGTATGCGGTCAAAGAGCAGCAAGCTGATAATTTTGTTCTTTCAATCTGTTAACTCAATCAGGGGTGTTCTGCTGATGAAGCTGGATGATGGGGACAAGGTTACTGCTGTTTCAATAGTACCTGCTGGCGACCTCGTCGAAGAGGACAGCCAGGCCTCCAGCTCCATGCCAGCTTCTGTCCCGTCAGCCGTCTTGGCAGATGTGGTGGCTTGAAGAACAATACTTGTAACCCTGGCCAAGCTATTCTATTCATTCTTTTGAGGCAATATAACTTCCAACTTCCGAAAGCATTGCCTGCCATTTGAGGCACAAAAAGCCCGTGCCAGCCAGCAGCATCAAGGCTTGCTCCTGCCAGTCCAGATCTTGAATGTATCAAAGGTACACCATTGCCAGACCATGTAGTAGAGGACAGGTTTGGTGTGAGGTGTCGAGCTTCAACAACTGCAGCAGCTGTGGCTATCGCAGATAAGTTGATGAGACAACTGAAGAAGAGCACACGTCTAGCAGCAATATGCATTGGCAAACTGTGCCGTTCTGCGACAAGGTTCAGCTGCATATACATCACGGCTCAGTCATCTCGAGCAGTGTGTTGCTTTTACGATGGTTGCAATCTCTCGTCCAGATTCAACTATTGAGGGCGTCATCAGGCCGTTGTTGCAGATGCAGGGGTGCAGACTTTTTGCGGGGTTGGCAGGGGAGCAGCTTACAACACCTGTCGTAAGTAGGCATGTATTTGACAGGCTAGGAAGTTGAGAGACTGCCTCGAAAATTATAGGAGAATCTAGCCTGCACTGGTCAGCTCCCAAGTCGTTTTCAGAGGGCACAGTTCTCGAAGTGGTCAACTGCATGCATCTGGTAAGATACAGAATTGAATCACCAAACGTGGCCGTCATTATTGCCGGTGGTTGTCGGGCTAATGCCTGTAGCACCACCAGATTCTCACAAGCAGGAGCATCCGCTTGCCAGTCATTGATTACGCTCTGAACCTCAGGGCTAAAGGTGTGGGTGCATTAGATAGTCTGTGTCAACCTTGCACTCTTGACCTTGTACTCCCACAAATGAATGCTGGTGTAAAAGCTCTCTGGCGAATTGGCGCTCTGCAAATTGCTAGGCTAGTCGTTCGTTTGTTACTGATAACTTACTGTCATATTCCTGCTGGCGGAAACAAGCTCTGAAGATTACTGTTCGAACATCAGTGAGGACCTCCGCAAAGCTAGACTTGCAGAGAATCCCTTGTCGGTTCTCAAGTCCTGCACTCATGGAAGTGTGAGAACAGAAAGATCCAAGGGGATGGCGTTACTGGCATTCTGTTGCTTATCTAGCCGGTGATAGTGGACCTTTCTAGCAAAACCAAGTACACCAAACACTTAAAGGAAAATCAAAAGGCAGCAATGTTCTTCAGTACTTGGACTGTAGACTAGAATTTTGTAGCGTTCTCCTCTCAGCTCCTGATTCGTTCGCATTGTGTTCCCTTGCAGGCCAGACTCGGCCATAGCAGGAATAGAAGCAGCAAGTAACCAGTGGCCAGCAAGCACCTCAAGCTACGTTGTCCAGATGTGCACATTTCTTCTGATTTTATTAACGCAGTGCAGAGCTCCAGGACTACCTCAAGGGGCCTGGAAAGACTGGCGGGCTGTGCTGTCAAGAACAGTTGCCATCCTGGGAGGCTGAAAATCTGTTGTAGATGACCTGGAGGGTGACAACTTGGCTAATGCTAAGAACAAGTCGGACATTTGAGTGTGGAAGGCACTGTGAGCCAAGCAACAATACTAGATAATTGAGGCAATCTTGTGCAAGCTCTGGTCCATGCAAGCCGTCATGTCAATTGTATTGATGAACAAAATATTGAATGAAATAATGGGGGATCTTTGAAGGAGATTGGGCTGGACGAGGCTGCGCATGGGATGTTGTACGCTTCCCTCAATCTATTCCAGCAATGAGCAAGGCAGCTGCCACCATCCGGCCCTCCTCGGTCAGAATATTGTAGGTGGAGGCTGCATTTCTCTGCGGGAGTGCCACTTGCCAGACGGAGCTCAGATCAGACGAACGGATCAGTCCTGTAGCTCTGCCAAGCGTACTGACACATATCCGTCAAGCTCGCTTATAACGAGCAAGGGTTACAAAGATGGAGAACTAAGCAAGATGCAATTGATCACAACATTGGCAGCAGGTGGACCTTCAGGTTCGCACGAGGGCAACTTGCAGTATCACCGGCTGCAGCGAAGAGCCATACCGTGGCTACTGCTTCCAGCTTGATCCCGAGTGACTGCAAGTACTTGCGCACATCGCCCGGCGCCCTGTGCAGCCTGCTGCCGCAGCCGAGCAGGAGGAGCTCTGCGAGGGCGCGTGCAAATACCAGGCCGGCACCAACGGCGCAATGGAGATTAACGAACGGAAGTGTAGATCGTGCTCTCGAGCACATCAGAAGCTTGGAGGCACACAGCCTCGTCTTTCTTGACTTCTGATGGCAATAGCAGTCCAGCCTGAATTATGCAGCGAGAATCGTGAGTTGCACAGCTAAGAGCAGTCGTTACCTGGTAATGGTCGCAGGAGCTGGAAGACCTGCAAGCTGCGCCACGGACATGGGCGACGGCAGTGAGACGGGCGTCCCGACGAGAGCCGAGCTTAGAAACGGCGAGCCTGCGGTCGTTGCTTAGGGTTTGGGCGAGGCAGCGGATGGTCCGAGCGGACCTCTCAGGCGTCACGTCGGCCATGGTGCGCGGCGCCCACTGCAGGAAGAGGTCGCCGACGCAGATGACGGAGGAGGAGACGTCCACGCCGCTGACCGTGAAGCCCGTCTCGTCGTACCTGCGGCAGACAGCGTGGCGATGTAGGTCTCGGCGATACAGTCTTGCAATGCAGTAAGCAGCGGCGCGGATCTGCATCTGCGGAGAGGGGCGATGGAAGCGGCGGCGGCGGCAGCGGCGGCGGCGGCGGCGGCGGCGGCGGCGGGGGGGGGGCGCTACCCCTCGACGCGCA
>WELB01000010.1:220824-231973 GCA_009602725.1 Spirogloea muscicola
GAACAGGTGCGCAGGCGCGCCCGGGCCCCTCTCGCCGCGCTTGCCACCGCTGCCGCCGCGCCGGTCGTTCGCCATGCGCCGGGCTCTGACCGCCTCCGCCGCCGCTGCCGCGGCGTCGCCCGCAGCTCCACCTGGAAGCCCGCCCGCAACGTCAAGAAGAACGAGTCGGTGAGCTCCCGCTCCGCCGCGCCTGGCTCTGGCTCCGCCTGCCGCCGCGCTGGCCATGAGGACGCCGCCGGCTCTGCTTCTTGACGGCCGGGGAAGCCTATCGGCAGGCTTGCCAAGCGACTCCCGGAAGCCGAGGACGGCCAAGTAATCTCGTTGCTGGGAGGGCTCTAGCAGCACCAATTTCAGTGGCAGCTCGACTGATGACGTCGTTGCTGTGGACATTGTGTGCCCAGGAGCTCGGCTCCAAGTCCAACCCGTACGCGCCCATCACGGGCGTCTGCCCGCGCTGCGAGGCGCAGCTCCTGTGGCGCCGAAAGTGCGACCTTGAGCCCTTTTAGCGAGCCACCCCATCCCAGCAGTGACATGCTCCTCTGCCTGGTGTCCAGCCGTACGCTGGCACTGGGCTTGCATCCTGTCCAAGCCAAGCCGCGTTTTAGCTTTTTATCAGTGTCAAGCAGCCGGCAGCGCAGTCTGTCAGAGTCATGCTACATGAGTTTGACCTTGCCGTTGCTCACTTGCTTTGCGTGCAGGTATGGCAAATACAAGCCCCTGATCCAGGCTGCCAAATGGTAAGTCCACTACCTCAGCCCGCTTGGCACGTGCATCCTGCGCTCTCTAACCGTGGCGCTCTTGTTGATAGAGTAGAAAGGGACGTAGGCAAGGAGGCGGAGGGAGCCCCAACCATTGAGGCCGCCACCGTACCACTATCTACATCATTGCATTCGCCACGGGGGTAGTTTTCTCTCGCTGAAGCCAGCAAGGGTTCTAGCAGGAGCAATTTCCTCAGGTCTATTCCTTGTTTTGCAGCATCTCCTGCAGCAGGAGGAACGTGCGGCAGGCTTATCACGCCCTCTGTGCTGGTAACTGTGCTGGGCAGACGTCTGACTTTGATGCCTCCAGCTCAAGTGTGTAGCTTGAAGTGTCGTGTATCTGACAGGCATGTGAGTCCTAGATCTAACAACCATTGATCTGATCATTGACTGCGAGGCTTGAGCAGGTGTGTAGGAGCCATGCCAAGTGTAAAATTTATGCTCGTCTCGTGCAAGATGTCTTTAGAAATTGCTGTTTGAAGAGATTGTCTGACTAAGGCAGTATGCATTGTGCTGTTACGCAGAGTGTGCCAAAAGCCGGAGAGCCTGTGCAAAGTGCTGTCAAGCTGCTGATGTCCTTGTAGGAAGGTAAGTCCACATGTTGTCATTTTGGACACGTTTTATCAATAATTGACTATGCTTACTGACCAGCATTTGCAGCATACACCTACAGAGGCGGTTGAAGCTCTTAGTCCTGGATTTCATGTCATATAAGCCTTGCCCAACTCGTTGGACGCTGTGCCCAGTCTCAAATTGTCTACTACTGCTTCACTATTTTAAGAAGGTGTTCACATGATGGGCCACTGCACATGGCAGTACCTCTATGTCTTTCTCATCTCTATCTGATCGTGGCATGCAGCCACTTGGAGAAGGAGAAGGCTGAGCGGCAGCAGCTTGAGGAGGTCTGAGTCTGCCGGCTTCTGAGAAACTTTCTTTACGTGTTTGCAGAAAAGACCACACGATTTAGGTGCTAAGCTCCTTCGAGCAGATTGAAGAGGCATCATGGATTTGAAGACAGTGTTGCTGTCACTTTCGTCGTCAAGTATCAATTGTGTTGCTCCTGTTGCAGGCTTTGGGGGGTTTGCGAGAGCGAGAGAGACGCACTCTTCTGCGAACTGTTAGTACCTTCCGCACTCATGTGTCACCAGTAAGAACGCCCGTGGTTGTGCTGCTCTTCAGGCTTGTGTCCGCAGCTCTGTGGACTGTTAGCAAGTAAACACTAGCTTGTATCATGAGCTTTGGCAGCTGGAGAAAGGTCCTGCCAACACCCGGGCCCAGAAAACTGCAGCGAGAGTAGCAGCAAAGGCACAAGCCGCAAGTACGGGTGCGAAGCTGGACTCGGACGACTCCGACTTTAGCGACAGTGACTTTGACGGCACAGAGGGTGGATCTAGCGGCGATGAGGACGAGGACCCCGGAGTGAGCAGAGCACAAGCCCACAAATATGAAGGCGAGCAGGATGCAGCTAGGTGCGTTCGTAGGGCAGAGGTACTGCCACTTGGGGTCCTCCCTTTGAGTGCCACCGAGCGCATGCCGGGGAAGGGTGCAGTAGCTGAAGCTGCAGGAGCAGCTGCAGATGCAGCTGGTGGTGCGAAGGCTGCTAATAGCAGCGGAGACGAGGACGAGGATGAAGCCAGAGATAGTGAGGAGGAGTGGACGGAGGACGACGGCGAGGAGGGGTCAGAGGGCGAGGGCGAGGAGGAGCTTGTTGCTGGGCTGCGTTGTGCCAAGACATGAAGCGCGGCCCGTGTGCACGATCTTGGTGTACATCGTGTGCGGCACACCCAAAGCTGACCGTCAGACGGAGAACCTTGGTCTGCTTAGTGACGGAGATCCAATGTACAATATATGCGCGTCTGATGTAAATGGTGGCTGTGGACCAAAGGGAGAAGTAGGTGACGTGTGTTGTCAACCAAAAATACCAGCAAAGCCCTTCTCTCCGAGAAGCACAGTGCAGCTGTCACCAGCCGCCGTTCGCCGTCGCCGCCCGGTGCAGCCGCGGCAACGTCGGCATAACAGAGAAGCCCTGGCGAAGGAAGAGAGCTGCGGCTGCTATTATGAGCGTCAAAGGAGGGGGGGTCGAGTGGGGGGAATGCTTCAGATTTGCAGACGTTTTGGAGAATAGTATCCTGCTAGCTGCACCTTCCGGCCTTTAGACCTTGTACATTCTACTGGGCTGGCCTCTCACAGTCCAGTATTCGGACGTCACTTAGCGACCTCTATGTGCAGACTCGTGGTTACTGAGCGGGTCAGCTTATCAGCAGGTGATGTCAATGTGCTTGCCTTGATACTTGGCCACTCAGGCCCTCCATCACTCAACACACTCCATTCTTGCAGCCATTGCCTTGCATAAATTGTAAGAGCTATTTCTTGGGACTCAAGGTTGGGGGTGTGGGGTTCTAGGACTTCATCAGCATAGTATAGGGCTTGACAAGTGCCGTCTTGTATTTGGGCATCAGTTAGCAACCTCTAAGTGCTGACTCGTGGTTACTGACCGGGTCAAGCTTAGCAGCATGATGATGATGTACACCCGTCAATGTGCTTGCCTTTGTACCCGGCCACTCAGGCCCGCCATCACTCAAAAGACACTCCATTGCCATAGGCTTAGAGCCGATTGCCGTCTGGTATTCGAGCATCAGTTAGCGACCTCTATGTGCTGACTCATGGATACTGAGCGGGTCAGCTTAGCAGCAGGTGACGGATATTTGTCAATGTGCTTGCCTTTGTGCTTGGCCACACATGGCCTCCCCATCTTCTAATACACACGTTTTCCCATCACTATAGGCGCCACTCCCAAAGCTTCCTCGGCGGCCCCCGGTGGCAGTCGGGCGCTCGGCCCGCCATGGCGGACCGCCTGCACCTCTCGCTGGACGAGCTGCTGGCCGAGGTGGCCGCCGCCGCCGCCGCCGAGGCCGCCTGGGAGCCGCTCCTCGGCGCCCTGCTCCCCGAGGACGACCGATACGGGTCCGCTTTCTTCCCGCTCTCCTTCTCCCCTTCGCCGACGGGCCGGCCAGGCCATCGAGAAGACGGCCATGGAGACGGCGCTCCGCGGCCGAGCCGTCGGCGCGGCGAGCTTTGTCTCGGGCGAGGGCGGCCCACTGATGGCGCGCCGGCTCGAGGCGCAGCCGTCTGGAGCGGCAGGCCTGGATCCTCAACAAGAAGTTCCCCCCCAACGTGCCGCGGCCGCCGCTCTTTGGCCACCTCGTCGGCGTCAAGGTGCCGGACGCGCATCTGCTCATCTGCACATCCTTCCATTTGCCGTGCTGGCTAAAAGCTAACGAGACAACAACGTAGATTATTAGTTGCTCAACATGAGCTAAGCGAATGCAATATGAGCTGTTCGTCATATTCTTAGCCTACCCAGTCATATTAGCTATCATAATAATTGCACATTGGCTCAATCGTGTAGATAGTTGTCGTCTGCGAGCTTTGCATGAAGTGACTAGTTGGCGGAGCTTACTTTTGCCAGGATGTACTGCGGGTGAGCGGCCAACCAACGCGGGCTGGCAGCAAGCTTCCCCAGGAGCTTCTCATTGGGGAGGAGTCCACAGTGAGTCCAAGGGCGGCAGCTGCTCGCTCCTTGGCTCCAATGTAGCCCACTGTCTTGGAGGCTATGCCGGAGTAACAACTGAAGATTGCTGCGAGGATGCATGTCATTGTCCTGATTGCAGCATGGTGTGATAGAGACTCACATTGTCATTGTAATTGTCCTTCTCAGAGTAGATTCGTTGGTGATGAGTCTGGCGTGTGTCTGGCTGGAGCAACAGGTTGATATCTGCAGCTAGCAGCTGATTGCCTCCTCAATACTCGTTGCAACAGGTTGTGAAGCTATTGCGCGATGCTGGTGCCTTGATCATGGTGAGATACTTGGTGCCATGCAGCATCAGGTTACAAAATTGTCTTTGTTGCTGCAGTGGTGGCATCCCTGAGTTTGTCATGTTCTTGCCACGGTTGTGACCCGCTTGCAAATGACAAATGGTCTGACACCTGACACCAAGCCGTTGAGTCGGTGCTTGCAGGCAAAATGCACTACTACTTGCTTTGGCTTTTTCAATCCAGCTCACACAAACAACCCAACGGCACCTGTAAGTGTCTACATGACTGCTAGTCATTTGTGGTGGGAGTTGAATAACTAGTGACTATTTTCAATGTGAAGAGACTCTCTCAATTCTCTCTGCAAGAAGAGGCTCTCTGACAGCTGCAAGAGTGTGGTGCCCTTGACAGGGTCACACTCCAGGAGGCTCCAGTTGCGGGCCTGCAGCTGCAGTAGCTTCAGGTCTTTGCACTTTGGGCCTTGGTGAGTACATTGACTCAAACTTCACAGAGGCCAGGGACCGTCTAGACGTGCTTGCAGGTGCTTAACTACAGCAAACATTTTTGAATGTGGCCATTCCACCAAGAAGCCACAAGAAGAGTAGCTATGAGGCAATCAGCTACGAGGCCTCTGACAATCATGTCTCATTCTCAGTGCCTTGTAATTAACGGTTTCACCTGGATCTCCATCTGGCGCAGGTACTCAGACTTATGCTTCTATATCTCGGCCAGCAGCATATTGTGGAGTTGTTGGCTTCAAGCCGTCTCATGGTCGCCTCCCTACCGTTGGCATCATTCCAGTAAGTATTTCCATCATCCACATGATTAGTGTAGGCTCACAAAGGAGCCTTGATGCGGTACATCAGGTTGCTGAAGCCTCACCCCTACATTCTTACATCCTCTATATGCTCCCTGCCAGCTTTGTGTTACCATATGCCTGAGTCCAGCCCTTAAATAGAATCCCAGAATTATGTGTGCAAGAGGGAAGTTATAGGTTGGGACAGATTCGTGCTTTCGTTGGGTTTCAAACTTATCACCATGTAGTCGTGGTTAGCTTGTCTGTTCAGGGGTCACCTTCACTTGATCAGCCTGGCTTTTTTGCCAGGAGCGTTGGACCTCTGATGGCTGTCAGTCAGTGCACCTGCACCAACTGGAGAGGAGCTGCCACACTTGACAGCAAGCCAAGTGAGCCCCAAGAGAAGAGCTTCGCAAATTTGCTGCGACAACATGACGAGCTGAGAGTTGCTCATCAGTGGTGGCATCTGTTGCATGCCTGTGATTCAGATAAGGAAAGAAGCTGCTTCAAACTGCAGAGCAAGTGGTGTATTCTGATGCACATACATGCTGCTACATATGCAGAACACCTTGGAGTACCTGCTGGACCGCTCCTTGCAAAGTGTGAGCCAAGGGCATTGGCTGCTTTTGAGACTACCTTAGGGCAACTTTCAGCAGAAGGGTATAACGTCCAAGAATCAAAAGTTGCTGTATGCTGTGCCTGAGACATTTGTGGCTATGCAGTATCTCACAGAATCTATGAGCCTGCCACATGTACGTAGCCCCTAGACCACAGCACAGGTGCTTTACTCTTCACTCATATGCTGACAAACTTTTTGTAGTGTCAACAACAGGTGGATTGTCTCAAGAGTGGAGGCTATTGGGGACTTTGAGGACATTGAGAGGTGCTTTATACCAGACTGTGATGTTGTCTGCTCAGAAAGTATTAGTAAGAGACAGCCTTCAGACTATGATGATGATGGCACCACTTTAAGCACAGTACCTACACCAAAAGATTAGCAGCTGCAGGGCTGCTTCTGCAGCCATGAGCACCTACGATCGTCTCCAAAGTTGCCTTCTAACATTGCAGGAAGCATATGAATTTGATGAGCTTCGAGTACGGGCAAGTGCATAAAGATTGGATCAAGCAGAGGGAGCTCTACCCAGATGAGGTTTGTCAGCCACCAGACCCGCTATAAACAGGGTGACTGGACTTTGCAGTGATGCAAGTCCCAGTGGACTGGCATCAGGCGGCCTGCAGAGGAGCATCCCATTTACATGAGTACATCTGCAATCAAATCTTGCAGTGGCAACGGAATGCCCAGTCTGCTAACATTATGCTGTACTCTTGCATGTGCATGTGTCCAGCTGGCAACATTCGTTGACCAGGGCTTGCAGGTGACGTCAGAAGCTGCAGAAGAGGGTCGTCACTCTTGCAACTCTCTGCGGACAGCATTGGAAAGCCTGATGGATGAGTACAAGCTCGCTGCCTGGATAGCTCCTGGGGCAACTGGTCCACCTCCCAAGGGCCTTGGTATGTGGTATAATTAGGCCTTCATCACCAGCAATGTTGCTTGTCACAATTGACGGGCTCATTTGTGCAATTGGTAGCTGAAAGCTTCTATGTACTCTGACATATGCCAACTTGAGTCCAATATGTCTTGCATCGAGGTCTATCGGTGCTTGACATGTCGACTTCGTATTCCTGCAGCTTCAACTGGGTCTCCTCACATGTCGTTGCCTTGGACGCACTCCGGCCTCCCCTCCATCACCTTGCCTTCAGCCTTGCTGCCGGCAGGCACAATCAGCTGCAAATCGTTGCACGTGGATGGTGCTGGGGTGTCTGGAGCGCCAGTCACAGCCTCAAACGATGGCCAAACTCTTGCTGAGTCCCTTCCTTCGAGTCGGGCAGAGCTGGAAGGCATCAAGCCAGAGGGTGGTGTCACCTACAGGGAGGAAGATCAAGCAAGGCCTGTGCCCCTGCCGCTTTCAGTAAGCTTGGCAGGCAGATGGGGCTCAGATGAGGAGCTCCTCCTGCTTGCCATGGAGGTGGAGAAGGCTCTGGACTTCCACGTGCCCTGGGGAAGTCCTGAGATGCTGAGGTCGACTGTAGAAGCATCATGAACTTTCAAGGCCGTTTGATGCTCTTCATGGCCAGCTCTCTATCCCTGATGCTACCGAACGTCCAATCTCCCTACAAGAACATTGTTCAAGTGAAGCACTATCTGTCAACCTAAACCCAAAACCTACTCCCTAAACCCTAAATCCTAATCCCTTAACCCTAGATCCTAATCTGCCTGCTGGCTTTAGCTCATTAAAGACACCCAGGCCTATTGCCGACATTCCAGTAGTGCGCCAATTGCGCTGGCTCCTGCGGCGATGGCTGTAGAATGGCATCAGTCATGGCGTCTTCATGAGGGCTGACAAGGTTGACGGATCGACATCCGCCCACACTGCAGCCCACAATGTCTCGGCGATCATACTGGCGGCCTGCCAGTGTCGTCAACCCAGACTTGCAGAGCCTTTTGGGCCCCATCTCGCCTTGCCTCTGTGGCCGTAGACCCAATGCCAGTAACGAGCCGTATGCCATTGACATATACTCTCACCCGACACATCTGCTGTGGCATATTCTCATGGTCCACAGCCACCAACCTGCGAGGAGTGCAGCGCAGGACAGAAACTGGCAATAAAGACCATGAAATTTTGCAGCAGCTAGTCAATCAGCAACCTGTGGTCAGGCAACAAGCTCTCACTTGTACACTGGGAGGCTGTGATGCGCTTTCAGTGACCTCTCCTGCAGCAGCGTCACAGGGTCCTTGCCCTGCTCGCCATTGGTGACCTCAGAGTCAGTCTTGCCAAGCAATTTAGATGGCAACATTCAAGTCTGCGACGTACATGGCCAAACATTAGAGTCCTACTAAGATTGCAGATAACTCAAGTACCATATTTGCCACACCTCCAACTTTGCGTTCAGCAGATTGCGAAGACAAACATTGATGCATCCAACTTGCAGTGATCGCGGACAACCTCAAGCAGCAATTTTCCATGTGCCGGCATACCTTTTCAATGTCCAGTCTTGGGACTAGAAGGGGCAAAAGCTTGGCCATTGCAATCTCACAGGCTGCAAGCATGCCCTTTGGCAAGACCAATGAATATCCGAAATCAGCCACACAACTGCATGGCCTTCATCACGTAAATTTGCACAAGCTCCCTGCAAGGACATCAAGCAGTGGCAGGACCCCACTTGGCAGGACTCCACTCGAGCCACTGCGAAGCATGTCTACAATTCCTGTTCGTTCAAAACACCCTTAAAGCAGTGACAGAATGAATGGCACAGGGATTTCTTTATGATCTCGACCTGCTCAACATGGATGGCACCCAGGAGAGCTTCCACAGAGTTGGCTAAAATAGATATCTGTCAGCTTGAGAGAAATGCATGATGGCAACAAATGGATTTGCATTTCACATCAAAGAAAGAAAGTTGAAGAGCAATGTGCCAGCTCCTCCAGAGTCATATTGAACGTAATTCTCTATATTTTCATTGCCAAATAATTGATAACCTCAACACATATCTTGATGCAAGTCTTCATGCTGCTGTGACATGCAGATCGCAAGCATTGCAGTAATCAGTGATATGCCATCAAACGTCGTCACAGTAACAAAGTCTGTGCCTGAGTGTCACTCACCTGAGTCTCCCTGGCCAGACTCATGTTTTTGGCGATGGGTGGCCCCAGGAACACGAGACGCTGGAGCCCAAGAAATTCTGCGCCAGCTGTTCTTGTTGCTCACCTGCTCAGGACAAAACATACTAAATTGTTACCACAGTACTGCAGATAGCGAACCCCAACAGGTGTTCTTGGGCAGACCATTTCTAACAGTCATCAGTGGACCAAATCGACAAGTCCTGTGCAGGCCCATCATGACGTCATGTCACTCGCATGCTTGTCACGACCTAGCCTCATTTTTCTGACAAGTTTTTTTCCCCAGGTGAACTTATGCCAGGGTGCTTAAGCGACATCGCAGACTCCTCTTCGTTAGTCGGAAAGTGCTACTCCTCCAGCAGTCAAGTTATGATAGACCAAAACCAGGTGAGCTTTCCTATCGTTGACCTCCGCAAAATCTTGAAGAGACTACGACATCTTGCATGTATAGTGCCTGTGGAATTCGGCTAGTAGGGCTTACAACAGAAGCCTTCATGCGGGATACATCCCCCTGCAAAGGGCCAGGCAAGACCCCAAGCATTATAAGGTGGTTAGGGTTGCTGATGGAGGATATGCCAATCTGCTATTGGCACCCTCATGGGGGCATCTACAAAGACCGAAGTAAATTATAAAAACATAAACTCTTGGTGCAGCAGTAGCAACAGCACTCACTAACTGGTGCTTTTGTCATAATGCTTCATCATACAAGCCTTTATCAGCACAAAAGATGGGCTCTTACAATGGGTGCGAGGGGGTACCGAGCCATGAGGTGCGACAGCGTCGACATATTGAGCACGGCATCACCGAGTAGCTCGAGCAGCGACCGCACCTGCAGGATTTATTACGTTGCACCACCATCAGCAGATAGCCCAAAGCGGAGCCTGCTTGCTGGCCGGAGAAAGCGCCACAAGCTGACAGCCTTCTTGCGATCCCAGGCCCAGAGACACGTGATACATTGTTGAGTTGCGAAGCTGAGCAATCAACTTCTGACCTCTAATTAAGACCCCACTGCTAAACCATGTGTTCCTATGGCGTGGCATCTGAATGTCAAGCGTTTGTCTCTGAAGTGGGGCTGCATTGTCACTGCCCAGAGCCACAAATGGCCTTGAGAAACAGCAAAATTCTCGCGTAAGGATTTCTGTAGGCTCTCATGAGGCAGAGCTTCTGCTAATATCAAGGAGCAGCCGTAGGGGCCACAGCCAGTGGCGTGTAAAGGATCGGATGGCTGCTACTAGGCACCGCAGACCAAGGGGCTCCCCAACAGTAAGGCCCCCACTTAATCAAGCCTAGTACTGGAACCCCCACGCTAAGTGCCAGAAAACGCAACCTAGTACTTCCAGAGGGCAAAGAGGACTCTCACAACTTAAATGGAGGATTGACTCGCGAGTGTGCAGGCCAGAGTCAGAGCTGGGGGAGCCCCAAGTCATGATGACGTGCAGGGGGGGGAGCTTGGGGGTTGGCTGGAGTGGCATGCGACAGTCGTACACAGTGCAGGCAGAGCTCGTGTTGCAGCTGAGCAGTCGTGGCTGGCTTCTGGAACACCTGGGGCGTTTGTGACATACCCTGCTGTGCGCGGTCGCGAAGGTGATGCTGCCGCCGGTTCCAGGCTGCTGCGCAGAGGCGGCGCCCTGCTTGGCGGCGGGCGTGGGCATGGAATGGCAGCTGCCATTGGCCGTCTCGGCCAGCATTCCGCTGTTCTGAGGCGGCGGCAGGACTCCTTCGGCGGAGGCTTGGGCGGCCGCAGGCTGCAGCGGCAGCGTGTGGTTGCAGTCGGGCATGTTGCTGTTGTAGTAGCTCTCATGCACCTGAAGCAGAGGTTTAGAGTTGAGGGTCAAGGTTAGGGTTTAGGGTTTAGGGTGAGCGTCAAGAGCCGTGAGCAATGCGGAGCGGCCGGCGCTCGAGCGCCGGCTCAGCTCGGGCGGCGGCGCTGCTGGCCCATTTCCGAGGGCGCCGCGCGGGACGAGAGCTGCGCTAGCGCCGACGGCGGCGGGGCCCCCCGGGCTCACCAGCGCGCGGAGGAGGAGCTGCTCGGAGCCGGCGCGCATGCCCAGGTCGTCGCGCAGGCTCTGAGGGCGCACGGCGGGCTGGCATCAGCGCAGCCCG
>WELB01000010.1:243535-275076 GCA_009602725.1 Spirogloea muscicola
GCAGCCCCTTCTGCCCAGGTTGCAGCTGCACTCGTCATCCGTCAATCACCTCCTGTCCCGCCTCCCTCAGCAGTACCGCTGTCCGTCGCACCGCAGCCGAGCACGCCCTTGCACCCTGCCACTCATGCCGCAGGGTGTATGATATTCTCTAGCGTGCGGCTGCCGCCTCCTCGTCCGAAGCGGGCTTGCCCCAACAAGTCGCCACCCCGGGCCAGAAAGAGTGCACGCACGGAGGGTGGCGTGGCCACTGCCGCCACTTCCCGGGGCGGGGACGGCCTGAGTACGAGCGAGGTGTGCATCCCCCCCTCCACATCCTCGCATGTGCCCCCTGCAAGTTCGTCCATGGACACAGACGTGCCCCCTGACGGTGCCCCCACAACCACCCTACTCTTGGCGGCCCCTGCTCCTCCAACTGCCCCTCCCATGGCCACCACTCCGGCGACTGCCACTGCCGCTGCCGTTGTTGCTGCTGTTGCCGCTTCCGCTGCCGCTGCCGCCGATGTGGCTCCTTCAAGCACAAGTGGTTCCAGGCGAAGGAGGGGCCGTCCGCCCCAGC
The DNA here is from genome assembly GCA_009602725.1 of Spirogloea muscicola. Classification (NCBI taxonomy): domain Eukaryota; kingdom Viridiplantae; phylum Streptophyta; class Zygnematophyceae; order Spirogloeales; family Spirogloeaceae; genus Spirogloea; species Spirogloea muscicola. The sequence continues at coordinate 244,092 of WELB01000010.1, forward strand.
CCCCGCCAGCTTCAGCCCTCCCGCCTCTCCTTCCTACTCCCGCCATCCCTGCAGCAGCAGCAGCTCCATCCACACGCCCTGCCGCTACAGTTGCCCCCCAAATCTGCCAGTACTGCCAGCAGCCCTGGCCTAGCCTGCGGAGCGTTCGGATGCACGAGAGCCATTGTTCCAAGAAGGCCAATCGCGCCAAGCAGCAGACCCAAGCCCTCGCTGAGGCCGCTACCCGACGACGGCGGCCCGGCACCCCAGCCCCGGCACCCCTTCCCCCGGCTCCCTCGCCGGCTCAGTGGCGTTGGGCAAGGCTCCTGGACCTAGAGGCGGTCATGCTGGAACCCAGTCTGCCCACCATGCGGCACATCCCCCACTGGGCACGGTCACACATCCAGCGAGCCTCGCGGCCCATACTCACTCGGATGGCTCGGAACAGCTTCAACGAAGCTGCGTGGACTGTCTGGCAGCTCCTCCCTCGCCTGGTCCTGGGACCCCTTCCAAGTGGTCCAAGCCAACGCGCGGTGATGCTAGCCAGGATTCAGCGTTTTGAGGGCGGTGCATGGGAGCAGCTCCTGGAGGAGCATCGCGCAGCTGTCCAGGTGTCCCAGGCGAATCGGCCCACCCCAGCCACCTCAGAGGCTTCAGCTATCCGCCGAGCCATTCGTTTTGGCCGCGCAGGGGACCTTTCCCGTGCTGCCCAAGCTCTGGACCCCGCCACCCCAGCACCTCACGACGCAGAGACCCTTGCTGCTCTCAGGACCCTCCACACCCCTGCCCCAAGCCCCCTACCCCCCTGGCTCGAGGAGTTCCAGCCCCCGACCTTGGTGGACCTCAACCCAGCAGCCCTTCGGACAGCATTGGTGCAGAGCCGGGAAGCAGCTGCTGGAGGGCCCTCGGGCATGCTCTTTGAACACCTTCGCGAGCTCTGGCTGGACGACGAGGCGGGTGACTTCAGTCTGCTGCACAAAGTGTGCCAAGCGGTGGCGCGCGGCCTTCTCCCACCCAAGGCCCGGGCGGCACTCACCAGCAGCACCCTGCTCGCTCTCTCCAAGCCCACCGGAGGCGTCCGACCAATTGCGATGGGTGAGGTCCTTACCCGGCTGGTTTCAAAGACCCTATTCCAGCAGAACAGAGAGGCGGCGCAGCTCCACTTCTCCCCCCACCAGTTTGGCGCAGGGCTGTCTGCGGGCGCGGAGACAGTGGTTCATGGTCTACGTGTTGCCCTGGATTGCAATCCTGATTGGATGGCCCTGTCAGTGGACGTGAAGAATGCATTTAACAGTGTTGACAGAGGTGTCATCGCCGAGGAGCTGCGCACGCATTTTCCCTCCCTCATCCCTTTCTTCCGGTGTTCCTACGGAGCACCCTCCCGCCTGCTCTGGGGAGCGGGCACGTCACAGGTAGTCTTGCAATCCAGCACAGGCACCCGGCAGGGAGACCCTTTGGGTGGGTTCCTCTTTGCACTGGCACACCTACGGGCGCTGCGTAATACGGCGGAGGCCCACCCTGCTGTGCTAATCCCAAGCTACGCCGACGACACCACCATAGTGGGACCCCCAACTGAAGTCACCAGCGCTTACAGCACATTGGAGCGCGAGCTTCACAGCCTTGGCCTCAACATCCGGCCCGAGAAGTGTTCAGCCTGGTCTCCAGCCGGCATCCCTCCCTTCATCAAGCTGCCGGCTGGCTGCCAGACCCCACCACTCGGCATGGTGGTGCTTGGAGCCCCGTTGGGGGCTGCTGCGCATGTAGAGCAAGTTATGGAATCCACCCTTGACAACCATCTCCAGACCCTCCCGGCCCTCTCCTCCTTACAGGACGCGCAGCTTGCGGTGGCCATCCTCACCCGCTGTGTGGCCCAGCGTCCCACTTACCTGTTGCGGACTGTACCCCCCACCTCTGCACTACTCGCCATCTACTCTACCGTGGACTCCCGACTCCAACAGGCTCTTCACGGCCTGGTGGACCATCCCAATTTATCCGCCACGCCGGCTGCCATCCTACAGTGTACCCTTCCTACCAGCAAAGGCGGCCTTGGGTGCCGTCCACTGGCTCGCCTGTCCCAAGCAGCTCACCTGGGTTGCTGGGCCAAAGTGGCCTCCACCATCTCCAGTCGCTTCATCCTGAGGGGCCAGGCTGTTTTAGCACCCGCTATAGCGGGTGTTGCAACAGGGAACCTGCCCTTCCAGCTTTCCCTCACCGCAGCACTGCATGACCTCTCGCGCTCTTTACCAGCACTTGCAGAGGGTCATGCAGATTTTGCGGCATGGGCACGCTGTTCTGACAGGAAAGCGCAGGCGCACTACACTCACGCCTGCGGACGTGCAGGCCGCCTCTGAATTGAAGGGACTGCTCAAGGACCTTGGACGTGGCCTCACCCGGCTCCTTTCCATCAGCTCCCCGGGCGCGTCTGAGTGGCTTAACGCTCTGCCGATATACGAGTCCCTTTGACTCCCAGACAGCCTATTTCGCACAGCGCTCCACCACCACCTCGGCCTCCCCCCTCCATGCTTGGCTGGCATCCGCCAGTGCGAGTGTGGCCACATTGCTGATGACAAGCTCGATTTAGCTGCTCATATGCTGAGATGTGTTGAGGGGGGTGAGCGCATTGCCTCCCACGACTTACTCAGGGACACTATGTTTGGAATTGTGCGGGAGGCGGGGTATCATCCGGCGATGGAGGTGTCCGGCATCATGCCAATCTCCTCAAGGCGCGGCAAGCCATACGTGCGGCGTCTGGATGTGGTCGCTACCCCCCGGGGCGGTGGGCCTCGTCTGCTCCTGGACGTGGTACTGATCGACGCGTACAAGGCTGGCGCACCCACGTCAACTGTGTCTGGCTGGGCCACGTCCAGCGCAGAGCGCAAGAAGGAGCGGCACTACCAGGACCATCCCCGAGTGGACCACCTTTATCCGTGTGCCATGGATATTTACGGAGGCTACGGCTTAAAATGGTCCTCCCTGATCCAGCATCTGGCCCGGCTGGTTGATGTGCGTCGTCGAAGTCGGGGGGGCAGCTTGGGCCACTACAGCATTCCGCAGGCCTTAGTTGCATACTACAGAATGCGGCTCTCACTTAGTTTGCAGCGCTCGCAAGCATTGGCTCTTCATCAACGTGCAGGGCGCGCTTTGAGTCAGGCCTCCGGCTTTCGTGGCGGCGCTCCAGCTCCCCAAGTTAGCTTGTCGGATTTGTTTGTGCTCACCCGTGGGTACTGATGTCACCTTAGGCACTTCGGATTCGGTTTCCATATTATGTAGCCCTGTTTAGTTTGCCCTAGACTCTGCCTGAACAATGTGTCGGCCTGAATTGGCCTCCATTTCATTTCATGCGCCCCGCGCGCCTTCTTTCTCCCACCGTGTGGTCCGAGTACTTCCGTTCCTTTTCGCCCGCCGCTTGGCCGACTGCGTAGCCCGCCTCCTCCGACGAGCGTTTGGCAAACAGCGGCTCGATCAAAGAAAGAGGTGCCGGAAAAGGACTACACTACCAAACACGACAACACACTAGGGAAGCTCAGTACCCTCGAGTGAGCAACATCAGGTCGGAGTAGCTCGTGGCAGGGAAGGAGGCACTCCGCCGAGACCTAGAGGCGGTCAGAGGGACTTGCAGTCCCGCTCCAGCGTTTCCAGGAACTTGCAGTGCACTTGCAACCAGGCCGCGCTTGGCTGCTGCTCTTGATTTCTGCATGGTGACGTCTTTCCGGTAGCAAGCTACTCTGACTGCGGCTGCTGACTAGGAATACTGAGCACCCTATCTATGTAAGCCACTTGCTTATGCTGAGGTTCAGCAATTTCCGGCCCCTTAATCCCCTATTTCCTCATGGCCTATGGCCGGCCAGGGCGGCTGCTGTGGCGTTCGGAGGAGTCTTGGACGACCTTATGGTCCACAACTGGCACACGCCAGGGAGATCCCCTCAGCCCCATACTTTTCGCCTTGGCACATTCCCGAGCACTACGGCGCACCCAAAGCCTGCACCCGAACCTCCTCTTCCCCTCCTATGCAGACGACACACATATCGTCGGCCCACCGTCAGAAGTCATGGCGGCTTATCCCTTGCTCGTACACGAACTGAGCACAATGGGCCTGCGGGTCTGCCCCACCAAGAACGTGGCATGGTCACCACGCCCCCTCCCCACCAACCTCCAGCTCCCACCAGGCTGCCAGACCCCTGCCAATGGGCTGGCTGTTCTCAAAGTTCCCCTTGGCACACCATCCCACATTGCGGAGGACTTGCGTGAACGCCTGCAGCAACACCTTGCCCCCCTTCCCTCCCTTCCCCTCCTCGGAGATCCGCAGCTGGCGCTGGCCATCCTTACTCGCTGCATCGGTCAACGAGCTGGCTACCTGCAGCGGACAGTCGCCCCAACGGACATGGTGGGCGAGCTGTACAAGGAGTTCGACACCTCCCTCCGGCAAACCCTGGCTTCCCTGATTCAACACCCATCCTTCCCCTCACCTTCATCCTCCCTGCAGGCATCCCTTCCCACACGAATGGGCGGCCTGGGCTGCCGGTCACTTGAACAGACGGCGCAGGCAGCCTTTCTCGGTTGCTGGCACCAGGTTGCCTCTCTTCTTCCCTTGCGCTTCCCTTGCCTGGCCGGCCCTGCAGCCGAGGTGGAGGAAGGCTCCTTGGCATTCCAAGTACAACTGAGGAGCATCCGGGAGTCAGCACTCGGCTCCTTCCCGTCCCTACAACCCCTCCTCACCCCCTTCTCAGCGCTTGCTCAAGCACCAGACAAAGCGGCACAGGCCAGACTCGTTGCGGCAGTTGAGGACGAGCGTCGCAAGGCGTTGAGGACGATGCCGGATATCAAGACCAATCCAAGGAGTCTGGCACGTCTCACATCGCTCGCAACGCCTGGGGCAACGGATTGGCTCACCACACACGCAATCCACAACGCTTTCAAAATCAGCCCTGAAGCATTCCGGACGCTTCTCCAGCTGTTCCTGGGCCTGCCCCCGACCTGCCTGATTGGAGTAACTCAGTGTGAGTGTGGCTTCCGTACGGAGGGCGGAGACCTAGCCACCCACATGCTGCGGTGTCCCACAGGCCCTGAGGTGGTGGGCGTCCACAATCTCCTACGGGACGCCCTGGCGGGCTTGATGCGCGACGCCGGCTACCGCGCCATCGTTGAAGTGAGCAATGTAATGCCCATCACCACGGATTCCCAGGGAGGCCATCACCGTCGCACCCTGGACATTGTGGGTGTACAACCTGGCGGAGGCCCACGAGCTTTGGTTGATGTGGTGGTGACTGAGGCATACAAGAGTTCCGCTTCCACACACATTGCTGGCCACGCAGTGGGAGGTGCTGAGCAGAAAAAGCTCCGACACTACTCAGACTACCCCCGCAGTGACCACCTCCTCCCGGCCGCAATCGACACTTTCGGCTGCTTGGGTCCTCGCTTCCATACCCTACTCGAGAACATAGCGAGTCTGGGATATGCACGACGCGAGGATATGCTCCCAGCCCAGATGGGTATGCCGGCAGCCTATCTGTCATTTCTGCGACGTCGAGTGTCAACCTGTCTGCAACGAGCTCAGGCGTATGCTCTGCATCAGAAAGCTGGTCGAGCCTTAGCTGCTGGTACAAGAGCTAGTCAATTGCCGTCCGGTATTCGAGCGTCAGCTAGCGACCTCTATGTGCTGACTCGTGGTTACTGAGCGGGTCAGCTTAGCAGCAGGTGACGTACATTTGTCCAATGTGCTTGCCTTTGTACTTGGCCACACATGGCCTCCCCATCTCTTAATATACACGCATTTTCCTTTGGACATTGTCCCACTGCCATCCCATTCTTTCACAGCCATCGCCACTTTTTGGGAACATTTCTCTCGGACCATCCTTTGGCCAAGTCGCGCTCAATGCTTCGCCTCCCAAGAGTGCATCCGACCGCCTCGCCCATTACATTGAGCTTAAGCCAGCAACTGTAGCCGATATATATTCTCTCCTAGCCTACTTTGCTGTCGGTGTTCTGGGTCCTTGCTTCCTATCCCCCGTTGCTTGGACCCCAATTGTCTGGACTTCTCCTATGAAGTAGTTCGATTGACGCCCTTTCCTTCTAGCCTCTTTTCTTGGGGCATGCTCAGCCGCGCAGCTGCCAGCCAGCAAATTGGCTCGAGTTGCTGCCCCCTTTTTCTCATGGAGTAAAATGTCCCCAACACAATAGCAATATCCAGACACTATACCCAGATCCTATTTGTACACTCGCAGGTCCCACGTATGCTGAGTTGCTAAGGCTGTTGCAGTGCAAGAAGCTCAGTTGAAGCAGGAAAAAGGTCCTGCTCTGAGCGCATGGAAGTAAGCAGTACGATTAAGTTGAGGAAGCTACCTGCAGGAGCTGCTTGAGCCAGGGATTCACATCTGCCTGCCTATCAAGATCAATCAGCATGGTATTAACACGTGCCACCGCAGCTTCAGGCTCCATCTCATCTAGTGGTAGTGCTGCAAACTCTTTCAAGAACTGCCTTGCCTGCGCTGCCCCCACGATGGAGTCTTCAGAGGGCACCGACACCCTCTTTCTCTTTGAGCCAACCTGCTGCAAAAAACACAGCAGGCGCACAACAAAGGGGATGGCAATATCATCAGAGCCTGCTGCATCACATTGCCATGTTGACAGAAGGCACAATTTTCTGGCAGCACGCATGCAATCAGCAGACAGACCAACAAGTGCAGCTTTAATCTTGTGTGCAATTACAGAAGCTTACCTCGGCGTCAGACTTCTCAGAGTGTGGGGCGATCTGAGGGGAAAAGTCCTCCAGTTCTGCAGCCTTCTTCCTAGCGAGCTCCACGACACTCTCAGGGAAGTGCGCGAACTCTGCCACGTGGATGCCAAAGCTCTGGTCGCAAGGACCATCTTCGACCTGTTTATCACAGTCGCAAAGGCAGAAATTGAATTGACGTGAAAGAATTGGTCACTCAGAGCTGTTTGCGAAGGCAGGAATTGAATTGACGTGAAAAGATTTGTCACTCAGCGCTGTTTGCCCAAAAAAGATTGGCTACATGTAATCAATGTCAGATCAAGTCAAAAATGGTTCAGCCTTGAGCTGCAAAGACAGGCAATCAGCACCAGCTTACTGTCTCCATGCATTTGCCAGACCAACTCACCCTGTAGAGCATGGTGAGCTTGCGGGAGACATCGTCTATGTGAGCGCTGACATGGCGATTGAAGACACCCACAGGGGGTCCCTTGTAAGCTCCGCTTGTAGGTGGAGCTTTACTATGAGCAAGGGCTGTAAGTTCGTGGAAGTGAGTGGCAAAAAGTGTGGGAGCTCGTGTAACCTCTACCAAGTACTCGCAGATGGCCCAAGCAAGGCCTGCCAGCAGCCAATGATGAAGAGCTTCACATTTGCCAGACTGAGTATTCTGCAAGCTACATGGCCACTAAGCAAGCTGCTTGCATGCAGCCACGTATCTATGACCCTGTACTACATGACCAGAGTTCCAACCTTATGGGACCACCGTTTACTATGTGCTTCTCCACTTCAAGGCTTTGTCAGATAGCTTGGTGCAGACTGCAGGTAGCAAAGGGCATGCCTCTATATGCGCTGTCATTGACTGTAACTAACTACAAGTCCCTGCTAAGGTACGTACCAAAGCCGTCGTAAGTGGAAGTACCACGGCCCAGCTCATCGATTATAATAAGTGAATTGGCAGTTGCTGCCTTCAATATGGCAGCAGTCTCTAGCATCTCGGCCATGAAGGTCGATACACCTCTTAGCTGCAGAGACAGAGTTACGAAAGGGTGTTAGACATGCCATTAGCTCATCGAGCATAAGAGTGAACATATATAAAGGTAGGCTTCTGGACCTGGCAGTCTCCGGCTCCAACCCGAGCAAAGATGCAGTCTCGCACACTGATCTCCGCATGGTCACAGGGCACAAAGCATCCAACTTGAGCCATAAGCACAATAACTCCAACCTGTTCAAACCATCAAGACGAAATGTCAAACTGCCACCCTTCTGCAATTTGTTGCTGACACAGTCTTCTACTTTGACAACAGTCTACAGGCTGGAAAGATGACTCTGGTACCAATATTAAGGAGAGTTGGCAGGTTCGTCCTTCCAGCAGAAGTATCATAAGACTATCTCATATCAAGCTTGACTGTTCCTCTGACCTACAGTCTATGAGCTGACCTGCTCCTCTGAGCCGCAGCCTTAGAGCTACTGCTGCCGCACCTGCCGAATGAATGTTGATTTCCCACCCATATTCGGCCCAGTTATAATTTGGAACCAACTTCTTCCTCTCTCCTGCACCTCGACAAGCATTATGAGTATGGTGGCACAAACGCTGAAAATAGTGTCTCCAACTCTGCAGGGCAGCAGGCTACATGGTCAACTAATGGGATGGTTGTCTTAGCAGCAGTTTTGCACTTTGGACTGGAGACAATATTTGTCTCGTCAGTTGTATCGATGCTCTAAGACATGACACTTTGACCGACACTAATTATCACTGAAGACCAAATATTGCCAGTGCATGTGAGTACCAGAGGCTTTGCAGAGTCTTACAAGGCGGCAGTCATTTGGAATGAAGTTGATTCCCTCTTGAACTTCCACGCAGGGATGACGACTTCCTTCAAGAATGATGTTGCCTTCAGTCTGTCAACAGTTGCATGAATGGCCATCAATATTTGCGCCAGGGCGTCAGAGAGGTGACTTGTTCAATACTGTGGTGCTGGATGTCAAGCCCAAAGCTTGTAACTTACAGAGGAAGTCATTGAAGGTCGAACATAAGGAGTTGGTGCACTGATAGAAAGGTCAGCGAAACTAAGCAGGACATCCAATTCTGCTACTAATGCAGCGACCGACTCAAAAATCTGTAGAGACAGACAAATTCGTAGTCAGTGAGCTGGTATATTGCCATTGCCTACATAGCATCAATGCACGTAACAATCACCTCCACTGTCCGCAAGAGATATGTTAGCAGGATACAATCCAGGCTCTGCATTTATTCCGTCTCCACAAACCCCACCTCTAAGAATGTGGCAGCAACCTCCACCACCTTATTCACAAGCTCTCTTTGAGTTGCTGTATACTCCTCTGTCAGCTTGACGTAATGCTCACTCAACCTCCTTAACCTCTGGCTGGTGAACTTAATGCCATCTTTCCTGGTCTCAAGTGTGGTGTACTGAGGCCCCAGTAGCTTCTTCCGTATGCGAGGCTCTTCCTTCTTTGTGATTCTGAAGACATACCCAGCCTGTGTAGTCCGATCTAACTGCACACAGGAAACATGTGACACTCCACGAGGTAATTATGCTGATTGAATCACCACAAATGCCCTGATCATGACGTTGTGAAGGACGCTGCGAGCCGACCACTTGATTAGCTCGATGATGCCATTGCCATGATGCAGATCTGCTTTGGCAAACGAGCTCTTTGATATCGCACCTTCAAAGTCTTCTCCAACTCCAAATCCAGGTCACCTGCCACCTGCTCATATGTTCTTCTGATTTGATTCTCAATGACATCCCTCTCCTTCTTGATATTGGCGAGGCTTGGATCGTAGCCAGGAGAGATGATGTACTCATTGTTCTCAATCTACGATTTTGAATGGATACACCCAAGTTAGAATACAAGAATCAATTGACCCTGGCCATAGGAGCAGCTCCTGCATTTGCAATAGGCAAAATACACAGGTTTCTACATCAACAGAGCCTTGAGCTGATTATGAAGCCACCTGGTCCAGATCAACAGCGGCCTCCACAAGGCCTTCGTATTTGCCAAGATGCTCTCTCCCGGTCCACTCCTCCAGTTGAATCACATATCTCTGTCTTAGAATCCCCGAGAATTGGCCATCAATCTTCCCAAGAATGTCCTTGATGAAAGGCAATCGCACACTAGCCTGCACGATTAAAGTCATGCTGTGCTTTCAGACGAGCCTCCAAGGTCATGAATTCTTGGATATATGTGCAATGTATGGGATTGTGAGCAGCTCGCAGGCTCTGACTGTGGTTTTGTGTTGTAGTACTAGCAAGTATTGCCTACACTCATGCATGGCAAAATTCCATCCCTGGACCTCGAAACAGTGGAAGACCTTGACGTGCTGACCTGATAGAGCTTCACAATATCATGCAAGCTGGCCTTTCTTCTCTCGACCTTGCGGGTCAGCCTTTCAATGTCAGGCAGCCTCCGCATGTGCTGCTTCATGTCTTGCCTCATCTCTGTGCTGGTCACGAAGGCCTGTCGTTCGTCAACTGAAGCGTGCAAGAATCAGTCACTGACAGTTGATCTATTACATGGAGAAGGGTAAGAATGTGCATGCAGAGGCAAATGCTGCAATGAGGCTAGTAGAGGTATCCGAATGTACAATCAGTACCCCTGGACTTTAATTATCTGCATAAGAGGAACTTTTACAAGGTGAGCATTTGCAGAGGTGCAGTATGAACCTCGACAATGTCGTGCCTGCAGGCTATCTCTGCTACATCGAGCAGGGGTTGCTTCAACCAGCGATTCAGCAGCCGCTTCCCCATGCCTGCTGTGCTTGTGCGATTCATGAGACCAAAGATACTGAAGTTCTTATTTGCATCTGATTTGCTCTCGAGGACATTCAGCGCTCTGAGAGCTGCTGCATCCAGACGCATGTACGTGTCCAGGCTGTAGGGCTGGACAACATACTTCCCAGAGCTGCTGTCATCAGCCATGAGGTCTGTGTATGCAAGCAGGGCTGCCAGTGCAGCTGATGGCGTCTCTGACATGGTGAGGCCCTTGTACTGTTCCGCAGAGCCTTTGACCAGCCTGCTCAAATCCTGCTCAACGTCCCGTGCTTTGAAGTCGCTGCGCTTCCTCTCTACCAGCAGTACATTGCAGCGTGCAATCACATCCCTCAGCCTGCGTCCATCCGGTGTCTTTGCACCATCCTGCGGCAGGACTATCTCTTTGCAGCCCAGGGCAAGGATAGTAGACTCCAGATTTGTGTACTGGTCATCATCGAGGAACTCTGTCATCCCCAAGGTGCGCTTTGTCATGTCCACAAAAGCCATGCCAACTGATCGCTCATTCTCTTTCACCACCAGGTTTATTGCCATTACAACAGGAGAGTCCTGCAGAGAATCAATGGCACCAATAGCTCGTCACTGTGGGCTGGACCAGGCTGACAGCATAACACCGCTGGCAGATTTGGTGCCTAGGTTGGATGCTGTGCATGCTGAGCGAAGAGTGGACATCTCTTGCTCTCCACAGCTTGCTATGACTACCCTTTGCTTGATCCAGAGGTAAGAGGAAAGAGTGGCATCAAAAAGTATGTCTATCAAACAGGTTGTAATCTTCACAAACTTGCTTAGAAAATGGGTGAGTGGGGCAGTGATTGATTGGCCCACAGGCCAGGCCGAATCAAAAGAGTGCACTAACCTGCATGTCATTGTTATGGAAGAGGATATCCTCAAAGCTCCCAAGCTTGCCAGGAGTGCCAGTTTTTGTGACACGCCAGTTTGCACCACTGCCCTCATAGAGCTCAATGACATGGTCTGTCTTTTCAAGAAGGAGGTCCCGGAGGATGGTCTCCAACATGGTCCTAGAGATGCTGACTGATGCTAGACACTTGCCAGGTGAAGCTCCAAGCTGGCGCAAAACTGTCATGGTTTTGAAATATTCTCGAGCCAGGAGGCTAGCATGCTCGCCATGGGCTGTGTAGTACTCCTGAGAAAGGGCCAAAGAGGAGGTATGATGAGGAATCAGCTATAGTACATTGTCATGACCTGCAGCAATTGAGCTGGTCCACCCTCTTACTGAGCAAAGAGCTCTTATAGAATGTCGCCAGCTAAGAAAGTCTCTCCATCTGAAGCTAGAATCCTCAGATTGCCCACATGCTCCAGAAGGCGTGCATAAAATGGTTGGATGCTGACCTTGCGATCAAAGAATCGCATAATCTGAGGATCCTGCAACAACATGAAGAGTTTGCAAAGCATCAGTCTACTTACGATTGACCCAACAACGGCTAGTAGAATAGTTGACCACTTCGTGTTCTCCTCTTTCAATGTATGCAGTCAAAATCCCATGCCTGTGATCTAAGAGCAAGCGATGCAGGCAGTACAAAAGCTTGAAAAATCAGCGTCAGCGGCAGCATGCCTTACTTGCGGCAGCTTCTCGAAGAAGTCAATAAACGCCAGTGCAGCTCTAGCATCTGCATAAGAGGTTGCCCTGTCAGCTCAGACAGGGAGGTTCTAGCTGCTACACTAATGTGCCAGTTGTTGATTACTCTCAGGCGGTGGTCGGTACCACAAGCAAGAACGGTGCAGCCTGCTGCCAAAGTAGTATGTAGCATCACCCGACTAATCTGGGTCTCACCTATTTTCAGCTCAGGAGCCTTCTGCTCCTCAGGGCCCTCAGGGCTGTCCATGTCATCCTCTTTCATGGTCCAATCTCAGCTGTATATCACCAGGCCCTGGCCCCTGGTAGGTCCCTAACTCCCCAGCTGACGACAGAGCCGGCAAAACGGCAACACTTCGAAGGGAGTGAAGCGCTGCCGAGGCAAAGCTACTGGTGTACGCTGGAGCGGGTCTTTCGGCTGCTCGGATCAGCTGCCGGCCCCGACACAAACGCGCCGAGCTGGTTCGCTGTTGCCGGCTGTGAGCACGCAAGTAGAGTGCAGGAGCATCGTGGCAGACGCCGCTGAGACGGCTTTGGATCTGAGAGCCTCAGACCCTGGCACAAGCGCGCCGAACTAGGTCGCTATCGCCCATTGTGAGCCTGCAACTAGAGGACATCGTGGCAGACGCCACTGAATTGGAAGAGGAGTCAAGAGCCCTCGAGCGAGAATGTGGTTGACGCAGGCTCAGTTCCAGCAAGTGCGCGGGGGACGAGGCGCCACGCTCAGGCAGAGGGGATAGAGGCTGCGAGGGGCAATCTGCTGGTCGGCCAGCGCGTGTGGTCCGAATGCTGCTGACGGCTGGAGGAGGACGATCTGCCGGACCAGCGCCGTAAGCTGTGAGAAAGCGGCGGCAGCGGGCGAGCGGCGTGGCGCGGGCGCGGCGGCGGCGGCGATGGCCGGCTCACGGCGAAGTGGCGCGCGGGGGGAGGGCGGGCCTTGGGTCTGGAAGTTCGAGATCGTCTGCTTCCCGCGCTTCCCCCCGCCAGGAAAAATAAGAGACGGCGCTCGCTCGCGCGTTTGCGCACCACTAAAGTGGTACCTGTTTTCGTCTCAATGAGAAGGCCCGCGGCGCGCCGAATGGCGCGCCAATTCCTAGACGGGACTGGCGGCCGGAGACGGCATGTGCCCACGGTCGGGGCAACGGCAGCTCCACTAGCCTTCAGCGATCGCCCCCGGGCCATCAGTCGCCGCTGCCGCCCGACTGCCGCCCACGGCGGCGCCCGCGGCTCCCTGCAGCGCCCCGCTCCTCGCCCCGGCACGGCAGCGCCCGCGCAGCGCCCGCTCCGCCAGCCGGCCTTCCGGTCCTCTCCGTCGACGCCGCCTCCCGTCACAGCTCTTTCCCAGCTGCCGCCGCCGCGCCACCCAGCCGAGAGGCTTGCCTGGCGACGTCGAGCTCGATCCGGCAGCCGTGTCGTCTCCTGCTTTTGTGCATTCTTCGATCCCAGTGTGCGCGGATCCTGACACTGCGAAGCGCGATCAGGTGAGAGCTCGCGTGAGGCTCCAGGCGGAACATGAGAGGGGCATCATGATGAACGTGTAGGCTGGCCCGCTCACCGGTGCTTAGAGGCTCGCCTGGTCTTTCTGGGTAGACAACCGGCTTGGAGCCTTGTGCTGTCGCTCCCCGGCAAGCGGTACAGAAGAGCTTCTCAGTGTGAGTGGTAGCTATGCACACTCAGCCATCTGAGGCTTGCACGACAGTCACGAGTCTAACTAGCATTGGGCTTGCTTGTACGATGCTTCTGAGACGGAGTGGTGGTCGTCTTGTAGAGACAAGGTGCCTGTTGCTAGCTGGGGAGCCCCAGGGTCACTTATATCGGGTACATTGCCTGTGATGGCAGAGCGGCGAAACATGGCTTCTGCTTTCAAGGACTTTCCAGCCGGGCAGGACGAGCAGGCCAAGGTACCGCAGACTACTCACAATCTGGGGTGTTTTCACTAGGCAATATCTACAAGATGCTGCAGCAAGACCTGAATCACAGCACAGCAGTTCAGGCACAAGCCAAATCTCCAATCTGACAAAGAGAGAAGTATGAGAGTTCAGCAGATTATATTCAGCAACTTAAAGGGCTGAGGCAGCCTATGCCAGCTTCTCGGAATCAAGCAGTGTTATAAGCGGGTCGATGTGCTTGGTGCTGACAGCTCAATCTGCTGAGTTGCTGCACAGCTCCAAGAGCTGAGGGCTGCTTTGGGGAACTTGACTGGAAGGGATGCAATATACTGCACGGATGCTTGTCTTCGGCGTTACTTGCGTGCTCGTCATTGGAATCCTAGGAAGGCTGAGAAGATGCTGAGAGAGACCCTCAAGTGGCGACGACATTTTAAACCGGAGGAGATTACATGGGTGAGCCTTGATAAAGTAAAGAGTGCGAACTAGTGGCAATCAGTAACATCCTATGGTGGCCTGCATTACAGCTTGGTCAAGCAGTGGCAAAGCACAAGAGTAGAGTCTAGGCTCCCTGAAACTTTCAAGGACATGAAATATGTTGGTCGTGTGTTTGCTGGTGCAGGAGGACATTGAACACGAGGGAGAAACGGCGAAGATGTACAAAGCCAGCTTCTTAGATCGCACAGGACGCACGGTCCTCATCATGTGTCCTGGAAGACAGGTGCACGCTTATACTGGTACCAATGTGTTGAGTCTCTCTCAGGTGTGGAAGGAAAGGACTTTGCCAGTGGGCCTTGTGGGACTGCAGTACTTAGCAGGCAGCACGTTTGGCACAATACCTACGGCCTTTTCGTGCTCTGGAGTCCTTGATGCACTATTGGGCAGTGTGGTGTATAGACATTATGGGGCTCTAGCAGCTCTTCCCTGCTTATACCCTGACTCTCTTGCTTCATGTTCTGTTCATGTGCAGAATACAAGTGACCACGACGGCCAGATGAGGCACTTGGCATACTGTTTGGAAGATGCAATCATCTCTCTTCCCCCTGATCAGGAGCAGATGGTTTGGCTCATTGATTTCCGTGGATGGACGTTCCGGAGCTCTCCGCCCATGAGGAGCTCTAGAGAAACCCTCAACATTCTGCAGAATCACTATCCCGAGAGGCTGGGATTGGCAATCCTCTACAATCCGCCACGCATATTTGAGACTTTCTGGTCGGTATGTACTGACAAAGGCACAGCTCGAACTATTATTGTGACTTGGGTGACCAGTGGCATGTCTAGTGGCATTGGCATTGTTTCACAAACATGCTACACTGACTTATATAAACAAGCTGCAAACATGGTTGGCTCAGGGACAGGCTTGGAGAATTGGCACCCCTTTCTTTAGAGATGCAGGCCATGGACTCCTGCTGATTGAGGGCAGCTTTCAGCAGTGTTAGGACAAAGCTGTCAGGCATTCCTTCTCTGCTCTATCTTGGTGTACTCATAGTGGGCTTATCTGGTTGTTGGTGCAGCTAATAAAGCCATTCATTGACCCAGTAACATTCAAGAAGGTGCGCTTCGTGTACAGCAAAATCCCGGATAGTGCTAAGCTCATGAGTGAATTGTTTGATTTGGAGGAGCTGGAGGAAGATCTAGGCGGGAAAAAGAAGTGGGTATATGACCATGAAGCGTATGCCAAGCTCCGAAAGCAGGATGATGTCAGACAGGCACAACACTGGCAGTTGAGGGATGCAGAGAAGGACTCAGACACGGGTGCAAAGGGTGCAAAGGTATCTGAAGTCGTAGGAGATGAAGCTGCGCCTGCCGCTGCAGCTGTTGCTTAGAGATTTTTATTGCTAGCTGAGGCATTGTGCCTGCGGGCCATATTTATGTGAAGGGTGGACTGATGTTTGGGTACATGTGCCCATGACTCGTAGCTTCATTGTTTATCAGCCAATGAGGCGGCATCTGAGGGCGGCCAATTTGCACGCCCTGTTGAGTTACTCGAGACTATCAGGCTTGCCGCAGGCATCCCTCTCGCAAAGTCGGGCATGGCTGGCAGGAGAGAGGCACCCTGACGGCGGGTGATAGGGCCTCCAGGATGCTACAGCTTTCGTGGTGCAGGCAAGGCAGGCAAGGACAACTTGTACTCCACTTGTGGAGCTTCCTCTGAGCAAGAAGAAGCAATTAATAGGGACCGATGGCTGTGGAAGGCCAGCCCAAATTGCCAGCCAAGTCCGAAGGAGTCGGAATGAATTGCCAGAGGGCCAAAGCTGCCAAGTTTACTGGAGAAAGGAAGAAGGCGGGCGCTGCATCTACACTAAAAGGGAGGCCAGATCGAGCCAATACACTGTTCAGGCAACCGCCAGTGCACGGCATGGGGCAACACGAAGCAAAGCCCCATGGTAGGGGGCCTAAGATAGCAGTGCGAAAGCCGGCAGATGGGGAACTTGGATACCCACGAGGCAGCACACACAATTTCCCACGAGCCACAAGAGAAGAAGGAGCAATATGGTTGTGAGAGGCCAGCCCAAGAGAGAGAGAAGGCGCGCGGTGCGCATGTACCGAAAGGGTGGCCGATCCAAGCAAACATATCGTTCAGGCAAAAGCTAGTGCAAAACGTTGGCCCGAAGTGCATAAAGTGGGCCCAAACAGAAAGGAGAGGAAGGCGCGCAGTCCGCATGAAATCGAAAGGGAGGCCAATACAAGCCTTACAAAAGACCTGGTACCGGGGCAATAAGCTGGCTGATGTGGTCTCTAGTACCCAAACGAGCGGAGTGTCCGGCAGTGGCTGGCCGGCCTCGACCTGGCTGCCGCCCACAGCCAGGCGGCCCTCCCCTGGAGGGCCGCCAAAAAAGAATGAATTTTGTTCATTCTTTTTTTGGCTGGCTTCTGCCAGCCCCTTCTCTCCTCCTCGACCCGACCGTTGGAGCAACCGCGATTGCCCCCCGCGCCGCCGCCGCCGCCGCCGCTGCGGCGGCGGCGGCGGTCCTTTCGCCCCCCGCTGCCGCCGGCTGGCGAGCTGGCGCCGACGAGCTCATGGCCGCGCCAGGCCCCGGAGCTTCTTCGGGCGTCACGCTCAAGGCCGCGCCAGACCCTGCCACCCCCCTCCAAGTGCCTCGCCGCTGCCGAGTTCCCCCGGTCCACCCTCGGCTGGGCAGCAGTTCCCCGTACCTGCGCCAGCGGCAGCTGCTCCTCCCGACGCTTCAAGCCCCACGGCGGCGGCCTCGGGCGCCCCGGCCTCCTCTACCCCGGCGGGAGCCGAGCTCGTCCTCCCCTACCAAGCGCCTCCTGTCTTCACGGGCAGCGACGGCCTGAGTACGAGCGAGGTTCTGTCCCTTCGGCCACCCAACTCTTGGCGGCCGCGGCACCACCGGCCCTCCTCCCCCCCCCCGCCATCCCCCATGCCATTGCTGCTTCCTCAAACTCCTCCAGCAGCTCCACAAGCGGTACAGGTCGAGTCGTCATGGCCCCCGTCAGCACGGTTCCCCCCGCTCTGTGGCACCTCCGGCCCTCCTTTCCCCCACCCGCCCTCCCCCCTGCCATTGCTGCTTCCTCAGCCTCCACGAGCAGCTCCACAAGCGGTACAGGTCGAGTCGACATGGCCCCCGTCAGCATGGCTCCCCCCGCTCTGTGGCACCTCCGGCCCTCCCTTCCCCCACCCGCCCTCTCTCCTGCCATTGCTGCTTCCTCAACCTCCTCTAGCAGCTCTACAAGTGGTACAGGTCGAGTCGACATGGCCCCCGTCAGCACGGCTTCCCCCACTCTGTGGCACCTCCGGCCCTCCTAGTATAGGGCGTCATTTCATGTAGCCACATTCTTTGCGCTGCATTCTTTGCACTTTCTGCATTTTCTGCCTGAACAATGTAATGGCTTGAATTGGCCTAGCTTTAATCTCATGCGCACCGCGCGCCTTCTCTCTCTTCTATGGGCGAGCTCGTTCTCCCCCTCGTCCGCCACGTCCTCCGCTGGGTGCGTCCGCACATCCGTCGCGCGCTCCGCCCGGCGATGCAGCGGATTGTCCGAGACCACCAAAAGGAAGCGCGGCCAGATTGACTGGTGGCTGGGAAAGAAAGGAAAAGCTCGCCCCTAGAAGAGAGGGGCTGGCAGAAGCCAGCCAAAAAAGAATGGACAAAATCCAAAGAGCTACAGGAGAATCACTCAGTAACCTCTGCTAAGCAGCCGCAGGTCGGAGAGGCTAGGCTCGTTGAAGTGGGTCCCCTGGCCAGAGCCAGAGGCAGCAGCGAGGGCTCTGCCGGCACGAAGGTGCAACGCCCGGGCCATAGACCTCTGCAGCGAGACGGCCAGGCGCATTCGATACACTTGCGCCAGCGACCCGACTGCAGGGAAGTCGATCGGCTCCCCATGGAAGCGACGGGCGATGGTGTGGCGGGCGAGCTGGGTGAGCAGCTCGAGCCACCGAGCGCCCAGCGCCCCATGGGTATCAATGGCCAACGGGAAGAACTCGTCTTCCCGCGGATGGTCGGCGTACTTCAGCTCTTTGGCCCGAGCAGCGCAGGCGACCGCATACCCAGCCTTGGTGGCACATTGAGCTGGGTGTGAGCGGTCGTAGGCATCAGAAAGGGCGGCCAGATTGACTGGTGGCTGGGGAAAGGCCAGCCCAAAAAAATGGACAAGGTCTGAAGGAGCCGGAGTGCGGACTGGTGGCTGGGACAGGCACCGGGATGAGGCGGCCTGGAAGGCTTTTTCCCTTCTGCACCGTCTCGTGCTTTGTAGTTGTTCCCAGCCACCAGTCAATCTGGCCGCGCTTTCTTCTTTTGTAGGTTAGTCCTTTTTCGGCACTTATTTCTTTGGCTTTGGACATTGTCCATTCTTTTTTGGGTTGGCTTTGCCAGCCCCTCAGAACTTGTCCATTCTTTTGGGCTGGCCTTTCCCAGCCACCAGTCAATCTGGCCGCGCTTTCTTTCTATGGGCGAGCTCTTCTCTGGCCCCGTTCGCACTCAGGCTCCCTCAGACTTTGTCCATTCTTTTGGGCTGGCCTTTCCCAGCCACAAGTCAATTTGGCCGCGCTTCCTCTTCTCGTACTCTGTTCATTCTTTTTTGGGCTGGCTTTTCCAGCCCCTATCCTCAATGGGCGAGCACTTTCTACTCGTCTTCCCCCGGCTGCTGCTCGGGCGCGTCCCCCACGACGGCCGCGGGCAGGGCCGGCAGCCCCTCCTGGAGCGCGTCCAGCTGTTTGAGGGCGGCCATTGGGAGGAGCTCCTGGCGTGCCATGATACAGCGACAGCCGCCTCGGTAGCAACTCGAGGTGATGAGCGGGCAGCGCCAGATAGGGCCGCCAACGTCCGCCGGGCATTGCGCTTCGGGCATGCGGGCGAGCTGTCAAGGGCAGTCCAGGCCCTGGACTCGGTGCTGGCGCCAACCAACGAAGCCACACGGGCGGCCCTGGCGTCCCTGCACCCGGAGGGCGGCCTTCCCCAGCCTCCGACCCTTCTTCAGGCTGGGCTATGGTCAGCCAAGCGACTTGCTGTGGCAGACAGGGCATGGGGTGGTGGAGGTCCTCCATTCCTCTACAGGCGCGCGCCAAGGGGATCCGCTGGCTGGGCTGTACTACGCGCTGGCCCACAACCGTGCGCTGCTGGCCACGGTCGCGGCTCACCCCGGGGTCCACACCCCCCCGTATGCCAATAACACAACGCTGGTGGGGCCGCCAGACGACGTCGTGGCAGCCTTTGGCACCCTCGAGGCGCAGCTAGGCGCGATCGGCTTGTGCACCCGCGCAGCCAAATGCAGTGCTTGGTCTCCCCAGGGCCTGCCAGCCCACCTGCGCTTGCCCTCAGGCTGCCAGACATCTGCTGGGGGCTTCACCCTCCTCGGCGCCCCCAGAGGCTCCCCCAGCCTTTGTGGTGGAGCAGCTCCAGGCGCGACTGCTGGAGCACCTCCGGCCGGCGGACCGCCTTCACACGCTGCAAGACATGCAGCTGGCGACCAATATGCTGACCAGGTGCATTGCCCAGCGTCCGCAATGCTTGGCCCGTGTCCTCCCTCCCCCCCCCGGCGGGGAAGGCGGCGTACGCGGCTTCTGACTCTGGCTTCCTGGCGAGCGCTGCCACTCTCCTCCAGCACCCCGGTTTCCTCACCACGCCAGGCGCGCTGCTCCAGGCTAGCCTGCCTGTCAGTCGCGGCGGTCTGGGCTGCCGCCCAGTCGCCCGCGCCTGCGAGGCCGCCTACCTGGGCAGCTGGGCACAGGTCCCCGCACCACCCATCAGCCAGCGATTTCAAGCTCACAACATCCGCACCTTGGAGCTAGTGGTGGCTGAGGTGGAGACCGGCTCGCTGCCCTTACAGTCTGCTCTCCGCGCTGCCCGCGACGGGCTCCTGGCGGCCCACCCCGACATGTCGAAGCAGGTTGTTCCGTTCATCCACCTTGTGCACACCCCCGACCTGCGGGCCCAGGCCGGCTACTCTGCGCTTGTGGACAAAGCGGCCTATGACCGGGTGGTGGAGCTCCTTCCGCCGCAAGACATTCGAGGGCGCGCCCGGCTCCTCTCAGCCTCCTCCCCCTGGGCGGCAGCGTGGGTATCCGCGCTTCCCATCTACGCGGCTCTCACCATGCCTGACGCAGTCTACAGGACGGCGGCCCACCGGCTTCTGGGCCTCCTCCCCCCCTGCCTCGTTGGAGTCATGCAATGCGAGTGCGGTGCCCGCCACGCCGACCCTGCGGAGCTGGCGGCCCACATGCTCCATTGTGCCCACGGCGGCCAGAGGACCGGATCCCATGACCTTCTCAGGGACGGCATGCAGGGTGTCTTCATCGAGGCGGGCTACAAAGTGGCCGTGGAGCACACGTCGATAATGCCAACCGTGCGCGGTGCCGATGGTCAGCTTCACACCCGGCGCGCCGGCCTAGTCGCCATCCCGCCCGGCGGCGGTCCGCTTATCATCGCGGATGTGGCGACCGCCGACTGTGTCGACTCCGCCAACCCCTCCAAGGCGGCGGCGACCGCTGGGCATGCGGTCGCTTTGGCGGCCCGGGCCAAGGAGCGGCAGTATGCAGATCACCCCCCAGGCAATGAAATCGCGGCCCTTGCCATCAACGTCCACGGGGCTTATGGCAGCGGCTGGCTGGATCTCGTCCAGCGCCTTGCCCGGCAGGCCATCAAGCAGTGGCCGGGTCCGCCAGGAGGGCTGCCCGGCTTCAACGCGGCCGGCTCCCTGGCCCAGGTCTTCCGGATGCGGCTTTCCGTGTCCCTCCAACGCTCCCTCGCTCATGCCGTCCACTCGCGCGCGGGCCGTGCTATTGTTGCTGCTTCCGGGTCTCGTCTGCCTCCATCTTTTCCAGCTTCGAGCTACTCTGACCTGATGTTGCTCACCCGCAGGTATTGAGCTTCCTGTGGTTCCGTCATGTCTAGTTGTCTAGATGCCTAGCTGTGTGTTTCCCTTCTTTTCGGCACCTGTTGTGGCTCTTGGAATTTTGTCTGTTCTCTTTTGGCTGGATTCTGCCAGCCCCTCTCTACTATGGGCGAGCTCATTCTTTTTCGGCACCGGTTTGTGGCCTGCGGATATTGTCCATTCTTTTCTGGGCAGGCTTTGCTAGCCCCTCCTTTTGTATGGGCGAGCCATTCCAAAGAAAGCGCGGCCAGATTGACTGGTGGCTGGGAAAGGCCAGACCAAAGGAAAGGACAAGGTCTGAAGGAGCCGGAGTGCGAAGGACTTCAGCCAGGGAACGCTCAGTAACCTCTAGTCAGGAGTAAGGAGCGCAAGTACTCTGACCACCCTCCAGGCGATGCCTTCGCGGCACTGGCCATTGACGTACACGGGGCATTTGGCAGTAGCTGGTTGGATCTCCTCCAGCGGCTTGCCCGGGAGGCCATCGAGCGGCGGCAGGGTTCGCCCGGCTTCAATGCTGCCGGCTCCCTCTCGCAGGTCTTTCAAATGAGGCTGGCGGTCTCGCTGCAGCGCTCTTTGACTCATGCGGTCCACGCGCGGGCTGGCCGTGCTATGGCTGCTGCTTCCGGGTCTCGGCAAAGTGCCGCTTCTCCTGCTCCGAGTTACTCTGATCTGCTGTTGCTCACACGTGGATACTGAGCAGCCATCTGCATCTCCCTCTGCACCATCTTGCACTTTGTAGTGTAGTCCTTTTTCAGCACCTTTTTCTTTGGCTTTGAACATTGTCCATTCTTTTTGGGTTGCCAGCCCCTCTTCTCAATGGGCGAGCACCTTCTCTTTCTCTAGTCAGGAGATGCAAGAAGAAAGTGCTCGCCCATTGAGAATAGGGGCTGGAACAACCAGCCCGAAAAAGAATGAACAGAGTACGAGAAGGGGGCCAGGGGAAGCGCTAAGTAACAGAAACGCAAGAGGGGCTCGCCCAGTATCCACATGGCGTACAGGTCCAAAAGCACACATGGACAGACAACGCGGCTCGTGCGGTGACTGGGAAAGGCGCATGAATTGAAATGGAGGGCCAATTCAAGCCGACACATTATTCAGGCAGAAGAGAGAGAAGTGGCTCTCCCAAAAGGTGGGCAAAAGGGGCCAGTGTGGGGGCAGGCGGGCTGGCCGTGCTGGCCGTGCGGGTTAAAAACAATGCGGCTGCTGATATTACAAGACGGGTAGGAGACGACGCCAGGGTTGTGCCTGGCGCGCCAGCGGCGGCAGTGCGGGAGCGCCCTCCCCCGGCCCGCGCCAACCCGCCACCGCCGAGCTCCGCGCGGCCACCGCCGCCGNAACGCCGCCTGCGGGGGCGCGCCGAGCCGGAGGCGGGGCGCGCGCGCCATGGCCATGCTGCAGCCCGGCAACAAGAAGGACGAGGACGTGGACGACGACAGTGAGCCGCCATTCCCCCCATCCTCGCCCGCATGAGGCGCCGGGACGCCCGATCCGGGAGCGGACGTCTGCGGCCAAAGACCGCGCCGCGGCGGCTTCCGCCGCCGCGCGCGCCTTGGAGGCCCAGAGGCGATGCTGTGCCGGCGAGGCAGTCGTGCGGCTTGGCTGCACCACGGAGCCGCCTGGGCGCGCGGCGCTCACGGCCGCAACGGCTGCCTCGTCCCGTGCTTCCCGCAGTCGAGTACTCGCCGTTCTACGGTATTGAGAAGGGAGCCGTGCTCCAGGAGGCCAGAGTGTTCAACGACCCCCAGCTCGACGCTCGCCGCTGCGCCCAGGTGAGCCGGTGGCTCGCCATGTCTGGGCAGGACGTCCTCCGACGGCAGCAGGGCTTGCCTGTCCGTCTGCCGTCTAGCTAACCGCCTTCAAGCAGAGGCACTCCGAATCTACTTCTGCCAGCTGCACATGCAAAAGCAGGACGGACGAGAGGTTGTTGTTGGGACGGTCCTTTGCTGGCTGTACTGCTGACTCACCTTGGGTCAGAGTGCTTTGGGGCCATCTGTTTCGTCAATAACAAGATCAGCAGGCCTGCAAGTTGCAACCAGTAACATTACTGGCAATGTGGGGATTGTAGGTCATCACAAAGCTCCTGTACCTTCTCAACCAAGGGGAGACTTTCACCAAGGTGTGTCATGGCCATCCTCTCTGGAGTCGACGCTCACAGTTCCCTGTCCATGCTGCCATGCAAGCAATGTACCTATTCGAGGCCAACAAAACAGGGTTATCTCCGTGGGTGACCAGGTGGAGGCAACAGAAGTCTTCTTTTCTGTCACCAAGCTTTTCCAGTCCAATGATGTTGGACTCCGGAGGTTTTTGTACCTCATCATCAAGGAGATATCACCATCAGCAGATGAGGTAAGACTTGTGAGGCCTGGTACACTTCACTAGCTGCCGAAGAGACACCACTATCACATCAACCGCACCCTCTGCTAGGCTCAGCGCCTCTTTCCTCTGCTTGCATGGCTGAGCATTCCTATTCCAAATAGCACCAGGCAGCTAGGGGAGTAGACCAGCCGCGTGATGTGCCAGCTTAACTTTAGGTTGTCCTTTGCTAGTATCAAGCAGGGACTTCACGACCACAGGTCAGCTCGCAGACTTACACCTCACTTCTCTGCTTCCAGGTCATCATTGTCACGAGCTCGCTGATGAAGGACATGAACAGCAAGACCGACTTGTACCGAGCGAATGCAATACGCGTCCTCTGCAGAATCACAGACGGAGGAATGCTCGGCCAGATCGAGCGCTACTTGAAGCAAGCTGTTGTTGACAAGAATCCGGTAGTGGCCAGTGCTGCCCTGGTCAGCGGAAGCCATCTGCTCCAGGTGTGGCACTCCTTCCGATGCTCATGTTCATGCTTGCAACAGTGGATCGCCACAATATATAGACTTGAAAGCACTGCTCGATGCTCCACCTTGGTGCAGACAAATCCGGATATTGTGAAGCGCTGGAGTAACGAGGTGCAGGAAGCAATGCAGTCAAAAGCTCCACTTGTACAATTCCATGCACTGGCACTCCTCCACCAGGTTTGCTTCGAAGTCGGCTCTTCAGAGCTATTTCGGAACAGTTGCGCACAAGATTGTCTTTCCAGAGTGGCTGCATGGGCAAGAGTGGCTTGGGGTCTGTGACAGCATCAGATGGGTCAGTCATTTGTGGACATAGGTGCTACAATGTGCTAACACAAGGTCGGCAGTAGGTGATAGGTGAAGTAGAAAGATTGACTGGAGCTTCTCACTCCGTTGGCAATTGCCAGAGAGATTCATGCAATTGCATGTTCTTCACCAGATTCGCCAACATGACAGACTGGCTGTCAGCAAGTTGGTGACAAGCCTCACCAAGGGGAATGTGCGATCTCCTCTGGCCCAGTGCTTACTTATCCGTTACACAAGCCAGGTGTGCTTTTGATGCGACAATCATATCTGGATCCAGCCATGCACCTCTTCCAGAAAATGGGTGCACTTAGGTTGTTGTACACTTTTTAGTGACACAAGGAGCTCCACAAGGCGCCAGGCCATTGACTGACAATATTCAGTTATACCCATCATCTGCAATGGGTGTATCACAACTTGCAAAACCATAGGTCATTGAGGAGTCTGGAGCTCTGCTTGGTGGTGGAGAGCGGCCCTTCTACGACTTCTTGGAGAGCTGTTTGCGGCAAAAGGCGGAGATGGTGATTCTTGAGGCTGCAAGAGCCATCACAGAATTGAATGATGTGACCAGCCGCGAGCTGACCCCAGCCATTACAGTCTTGCAGCTCTTCTTGTCCTCCTCCAAGCCTGTCCTGCGGTTTGCTGCTGTGAGGACCCTCAACAAGGTTAGTCAACTATCTGTCACGACATCAGTAGCCTGCTGTGATAACCCTATGCTGCTGAGCAGTGCAGAGCCCTTGCTATTCTGCTCTTAGTTTTCCTTCTTTGGTTAAGAGATCACCATTGAAATATGTGACGTGATACTCTCCTGTCACTTGGCGATACCAGGTTGCAATGACGCATCCCATGGCCGTGACAAATTGCAACATCGACATGGAGAGTCTCATTTCTGATCAAAATCGCAGTATTGCTACGCTGGCTATTACCACATTGCTCAAGACCGGCCACGAGTCCAGCGTGGATCGCTTGATGAAACAGATCACAAACTTCATGTCTGACATTGCGGATGAGTTCAAGATTGTTGTTGTGGAGGCGGTTCGGTCTCTCTGCCTCAAGTTTCCTCTGAAATACCGTACACTGTATGGCCCTTGCCCCTATGTTTTTAGTGCTCTGCCATTGGGGTTGTACATAGAAGAAAATATTGACCTTCTTCTATGCAAGCGTGTTTGAATCCCTGTGCCCCAATGTATTGCTCCTTTGACTTGTCATTACCACCTCAGTGCTAGGCTTGTGAGAAACAATCCATACATATCCAGTCCAGTCATGGCATGGTCACATGTCAGATGGAAAGTGTTTGCTTGTGGTGGTGTTGTCATGAGTTGTCTTTGGCTTCCTAACTTCACTACTTGATGTTCCAGGATGAATTTCCTGAGCAACATCTTACGCGAAGAGGGTGGCTTTGAGTACAAGAAGGCCATAGTGGACTCCATTCTCATTCTCATCAAGGAGATCCCAGAGTCAACAGAGAGTGGCCTGTCACACCTTTGTGAATTTATTGAGGACTGTGAATTCACTTACCTGTCTACACAGGTTCGTTTCATAATCAGCTCTTCCAGAGGTCTTACAGCAAGTTGATACTGATGAATATTTGGGAGATGAGTGACAATTCCTAACATCCTACTATTGCAGATACTGCACTTACTGGGGAATGAAGGCCCAAAGACTGCAGACCCTAGCAAGTATATCAGATATATGTACAACCGCGTCATTCTGGAGAATGCTACCGTGCGAGCCAGTGCTGTTAGCGCGCTTGCTAAGATTGGTGCATCGATAGAAACCGTAAAGGTGAGACAGCTGCATGAATTTACACAGATAGTGCTGCATATTGTAGATGTCTTTCTGTTGGGAGTATGTTTGTGAGGTTTTATTTGAGATCTCACGCAGCTGAAGGCTCCAGAATCACATCGTTTGACTGGATGCAAGTATCCTACCTAGGGCTGATAGAATGATCCGTGCTTTTCAGCCACGAATACTGGTTCTGCTGCGGCGGTGTTTACATGATAATGACGATGAGGTAACATGCAAATAGTAAACCTTAGAAAGTCATAACACAAATGCATGGCTTGATTGCCCTAGCTTCTTTGAGGACCTCTCCGCATCCCCTTCAAAATTTTTCTCGTCACATTGATATAGTCAGTGACTCGTAAGAAGTGCACATCATGGTAACTGCTAACAAGAAGGCCATTGCACGACCAATGACTCCCATGTCTGCTTTCCTGCTCAGGTGCGAGATAGGGCAACCTTGTACTTGAATGTACTCGGTGGAGATGGCGAGGAGTCAGTCGCTGCAGATGGAGCAAAGAGCTTCATGTTGGAGACTTTGGATGTTCCACTGGCCAATCTCGAGTCCAGCCTTCGGAATTATGTAAGCGTCAGAAACACGGGTGTGTATGTGTACCACAGCTGCAATGGTTGCTTTCTCCTGAGCATGAGCTGCAGACTTCACTTTGACACATGGGCCAGATGCTCGTGTCAATATACCCCCTACGCAGGCTGCTGGGGACGAGGGAGTACAGAATTCTAGTGATCAGATAGTTCAGCACTCGTAAATCTCATGAGGATGGACTTTTGATAGACCCTTGCTGTCCTTGAGAGTGGATTGAACACTGGACGGATGCACAGCTGTTGCAGCAAGAGTTTTACCTTTGTTATCTGGCTGCCCCATGCAGGAGCCAAGTGAAGAGCCCTTTGACGTCGATAAGGTCCCCAAGGAGATGCACATTGCACCTCATACTGAACGCAAGGCTGCAGGTGGCAAGAAGGCTGCCAAGGAAGCAGCTCAGCGGGCAGGTGGAGCTGCTGGTGCCGTCTCTGGACCAGCCACATCTGAAACCTATGAGCGACTTTTGAATGGCATTCCCGAGTTTGCTGGGTTTGGCAAGCTCTTCAAGGTATGCTCAAGGGTGCCTCTTTCTACAGGTCAGCTGATCTTTACAGAGGACGCAATCAATGATACTCATGACTTGATGCAATCTTGACTTGAGCTCAGGCTCAAGTTTTGCAGCTGAGTTTGTTTGCCACAACCTCCAGCTAACATATACATAACAGCAACCTATTGGTGCTACATACAAATCTCAAGCACATTGATCAGATGCTCTCCTTGATTCAGTGTATAAGAGATGTAGTCGTGATGAGACATTCTCTTTGCTGTCTGTGCAGTCTACGCCTGCGGTTGAGTTGACAGAAGCAGAGACTGAGTACTCCGTCAATGTAGTCGAGCACATATACCCTGCTCATTTGGTGCTACAGTACAACTGCACAAATACAATCAACCAGCAACTACTTGAGGAAGTAAGTCTCTTCTCGTATCTAGTAGCAGATTGTGCATTGTTGACTTCCCATAGCTGGGGTTCTCTGCATTTGCTGCACTTCTGCTCAATCAAGACAACCTTCTAACATTCGACAATCAACCTGTGCCTTGGCAGGTAAGTGTCATCGTTGACTTGGCTGAAGCAGAGCAGTTTGAGGAAGTGGCTGTGGTACCCCTCAGGATCATGCAGTATGGCAGCCCTGGACAGACTTTTGTGGCGCTCTCCAAGCCTGAAGGGAGTCTTAGTGTAGGGAAGATCACAAATTCATTAAAATTCAGAGTCAAAGAGGTGAGCTTTGATAACTTGATTACCCATCATCACCTGGTGTGTGATCTGATTCCTTATTTTTCAAGCCCTGAACTTGGTGAGTTGATTACTCGGGCACGACATTGTTGACATCATCTGACAATGCCAGGTCGATCCTGAGACCGGGGAAACTGAAGAGGGAGGGTATGAGGATGAGTATCAGCTGGAGGATCTAGAGGTGAGCTTCGTGCTTCACATGTGCAGCAGATGTACTCTGGATCCTATTACACGGTTGTCCTAAGGCTCCTATCACTTCGTGCAAGTCAAGAGGTTGGATGTCATCAGTGACGATGTGCAAGCATTTAGTTGCTGGGATGCTTGTGGCTAGTCACCACAGCCGCTTGACAAGACACTCTTTACTTGTGCCGACTGCAGATTTTACCAGCAGACTACATCCTCAAGGCTGCTCAGAGCAACTTCAAGGCGGCGTGGGATAACCTTGATGCCGAAGCGGAGAGGATTGACGAGTACGGACTAGGTGTGCGAGAGTCACTGCAAGAAGCAGTGGAAGCAGTTGTCTACCTCCTTGGCATGCAGCCCTGCGAGGTAGGCCCCTCCTTCTTTACTATGCAAGTGGTCAGACTCGTTCCTTTCACAGTGCTACAGGCAAAGAGTGCACAACCGCGCACTTTGCAGTCAAGATCGATTGCATAAGATCTTAAATTTGTGCAAAGTACGTGCTGAGCCCACATTTTGCATCAGCTTCATTCTAAATTGCACCAGTCAGTTAAGTGCCCGCATGACAAGGGCAGGTCAGGGCTTTCTGCGAACTTGGGCACTAAATAGCCCAGCTTGGACAAACAGGGCTGAGCTTCGCTCTTCGGCACCTCTTGCAGGGGACGGAAGCTGTTCCCGGCAATGCGAGGTCTCACACGGTCCTCTTGTCGGGCATTATGGTAGGCTATGTGCAAGTGCTGGCCAGACTCTCCTTTGGCATGGATGCCCAGAAGCAGGTGGCCATGAAGCTGGCGGTCAGGGCAGAGCAGCCCTTAGTAGCCGACCTTGTCCATGAGATTATTCTGCCTAAGAGCTGACTGAGTGTTTGTGAGCTCACTTGACTCACCTTCCAAAAGACACTCCGAGTGAGGCTGTGGCATGAGTGAGGCTGTGGCAAGGCTCCTATGTCTCAGCATGTGTCCGGACCCTTGACCAGGGCTCTGAGAAGCGATGAAGCAGGCCATTCATGGATCGCCTGGAATCTGGTAGCAAGAGGCAGGCTGATCCTGAGATTTGCCTAGGTCCACATGACCCGCAGGGTCCAGCCTCGCTACAGTACTGACGCATGCGCACATGCTTATAGCTGCAGAGAAGTTTGGTGTCTTTGACTTAAATCATTGGTTGACTGAGCTTGAAAGACATGTGATTGCACCTTCGAGCAGAAGTTTGTGATGTCCAACCAACTTGCATCCTTGCCGGTTGGACATTATTGAAAGGTGAAGCAGCAGCTAGACAGGAGAGACGATCCATTACTGAGCTTGTAGTCAACCTACTCGGCAATATTATAATACAGAATAAGTACAACGAGAACCAAGAAAGTTGCAGATTCTTGGGTACACCAGCGACTAATACTTATCGGTGCTTTCCTCGGCTAATGTCTTTGTTGAGCTCTCCAGGAGATTTCGGAGCTGTGTTGGTGGTGACTCAAAATCCGTGACTGACTCTCGTTGACCAGAATTGCCCAGTCAGGGCTTGCCCGCCTTTGCATTGAGGATGGCTCGGCGGAGCTCCTCGTCGAGGTCTCCGCTCGGTCCCTGGTCAGGCTGATCCGGCCAGCCACCACCCGCCCGTTTGCTGCCATTGTTCGACCCCTTGCCCCACTTGTTTGACCTTCCGCCATCGTCCGCGTCGTTTCTGGGCCTCATGTCGTTACCAGCATCACTGCCGCCTCTGGCGAGCTGATCAAACATCTGCGACTGCGAGCACAGCATGCTCTCCTCCCTCATCAGAAGGTCTCCAGGTGTCAACTGCATACAAGGCCAGAAGCACAGTATTAGCCTGACAGCCAGGACGACCTGAGCCAAGACTGCAAAGGAGGGACTGCACTGATTGAGTGCTCAAATATGTGCTGCAGTGGGAAGACGGGGTACGTCGCACCCGCTTGCGAGCGAGGTCGGCTTGCAGTTCTTCCACAGCCTGGTTCAGGTGGCTGTTGCGTGCGTCCAGCACATGCAGCTGCCTCGTGACGCGCGCGAGCTCTGATGACGGGCCTGAGGGCTCGTGTGCTGGTTTTCCCCAAGCTCCGCCAGCAGGTGCTGGGGCGCACCCAGGCTTGCTGCTCCACACCCGGAAGCTCAGCTTGTCCAGCACGAGGACTGCGCACAGGCGCGCACATTTGCAGTACTCGAAGTACTTTATTGTGGGACTCAAGGTCCAAGTTGAAGAGGCAACGCCAACCTAGATTAGCATCCAACATTGCTGCTTGTGTGCTGTTTCTTGTCAGCTTACAAATGCATCAGCACTTGAGAGCAAACAATCAATGATCCATCGATCGAAAAGGCCATAGACAGGCCAGTGACTGCTGCACCAAGACTGTCAAAGGCTAACATAAGTCAGCTGTCATGCCAAGTCGTCAAGAGAGCCGCGGTCGGTCGCTGCTGGTGGGTGTCTCGGTACCTGGCAAGGAGAGCCGGTCTTTGCCGGCGCCGAATGACGGGCCGCCCGCGTGCTCGGCGATGTGCCACCGGAAGGAGGCGGCGGCTCGCCGGCCGAGGGGCAGCACTGTGTGCGCCTGCAGCTCCCACGCGGCCTCGCTCGTGCTGCGGGCGCGTGAGCCGAGCACAAAGCCGCCGCACACGAGGCCGTGCGGCCGCGCGGCGCCTTTTTTTTTTTTTTTTTTTTTTTTTTTTTTTTTTTTTTTTTTTTTTTTTTTTTTTTTTTTTTTTTTTTTTTTTTTTTTTTTTTTTTTTTTTTTTTTTTTTTTTTTTTTTTTTTTTTTTTTTT
>WELB01000010.1:278024-330686 GCA_009602725.1 Spirogloea muscicola
GCTCGGAGATGGTGCCTGGGTTTCTGTGTCGTGACGTTGCTGTTGCTGGGGACTAAATATGTCCTCTCTAGGTGTGTCTTAGGGTAAGAGTGCGTCAAAGACGACGTCGAGTGCCACAGTCATGACCCGATGCTTCGGGAGATACACTGATCTGCATACTTGAAAGTGAGGCTTGTTGAGCAGGCTTGCCTGCTTATTCTCTAATTGCTGACTAGTAGAGACAGCCTTTGACTTCTGCTGCATTTGTTGCAGATAAGCACCAAAAGCAGGGGCAGGGTATGTGGCGGCAATAGAAGTCTGTATAGACTTGGCAAGGATTGTGGCAGATGTCGAGAAATGCCTGGAGTGTGTAAGATAAACTGGTACACTCACAACTTGGCACAGTGCATGGCATCCAAGGGGGCATCATAACAGCTATACTGCGCCATGTACACAGCCCTTTTATCTCTATCCAAGTAAATACCGAGGGCTTGTATATTCTTAAGATGAAGTCAGTAGTGGCGCGAGACAACCTCAGCAGTCCTTCCGGTGAAGATTGACTTCATCTTGATGAATCGTGATGGATCGAAATTTGTGCATTGGCGCTTAACCAATGTGGACAGTTGAGTGCTTTCAATTCTCCTGTGACACTGCCTGTGTAGCACAGTGCTGAGCTCATGCGTCTAATGCGTTTTCACACAGATCAAGGTTGCTGTACTCCACTGGATGACAATGAAAAGCAAATCAGATTGTGGCGGTAAATCTCAGACCTCTTTCCTTTGTACGCTCGAGACAAAGTTGCGTGATGCAAACGAGACCTATACTATCTGGTCGGATGGCATGAGAAGTGAAGGAGAATGGTCATACTTGGGCAACAGAGGCTTCCGAGGATGATATTCATCACAACACACGCCGGCGTTATCATGAAGGCAGAAGCTCAATCATTCTTCGGTGTTCGAGTGTCAGGCTGGCCAGAGGCCAGAGGTTACAGGGCATGTGGCACTTCAGCAGGCCCTCCAATGATTCCACTTAGCCATGCTTAAGTCGTTTTGGCTGCAGGGCTGGCATCTCACAAGGTGGTGTCTTTCAGCTTGATGTACTTTTTCATTTGGGGGAGTGAACATGTTTACAAAAATTACAAAATTTATAAAATTTACAAACAATGGGAAGCACTGTAAGGTGTGGAAATGTTTATGGCATGAGAGAGCTGCTACATGCTGCAGAGTACTCTTCACAAGCCATTGGCCCGGGCTTAGAACATGGATTGGACTGCTAGTTAGAGCACTTGGGTGGGAGGAGGGAGAAAGTAGCGGAAACTTAAGGGAAGCTCTGCAATGCCCAGAAGGAAGGAAAAGCTTGCGGGGCGCATGAAATGAAAAGGGAGGCTAACTCAAGCCAATACACAGTTCAAGCAGAGGCGAATGCAAACTAAACAAGGCTACATGACACAGAGACATAAACTAAGGTGCCTAAGGTGACATTAGTACCCACGGGAGAGCACAAACAAATCGGACAAGCTAACTTGGGGAGCTGGAGCGCCGCCACGAAAGCTGGAGGCCTGACTTAGAGCGCGCCCTGCACGTTGATGAAGAGCCAATGCTTGCGAGCGCAGCAAACAAAGCGAGAGCCGCATTCTATAATATGCAATTAAGGCCTGTGGAATGCTGGAGTGGCCCAAGCTGCCCCCCCCGGCTTTTACGACGCGCATCAACCAGCCGGGCCAGATGCTGGATCAGGGAGGAAGAGTTGTTAGAGTGTGCATGGTTGGCACATTGGTCGGCATGGGTCACAGAAATTGTACTACAGTTGGGTCCGGCAAACCGGTCAGTGCAGTCCTCTGTGCGCAGGTGGGTCATGGTGGGCTGTCTGAGCCTCCCAAGGGTCCCTGCACAGTCGCAAGCAGTCAGCTCGCATGGCGCCCAGCCGACTGCTATGGGTTACTGAGCGGGCATATCAGTGGTATCTATATGCTCTTATGCTCCGGCTCCTTTTGGACCTTGTAAATTTCTTTTGTGGGCTAACTTTTCACAGCCCCCGCATCCTTTAAGAAAGATCTGCTTTTACAACTATTACAACTCTTCAGCAACTTTTACGAACTTTGTTCATTATTTTTTCCCGGATGGCCTCTCTCACAGCCACCGCCCTCTCCTGGAAGCGTCGTTCTCTCTTTTTACAACGGCTGGTGCCCGCGAGACGACGAGGTCCATCGTCGCCCGTCG
The DNA here is from genome assembly GCA_009602725.1 of Spirogloea muscicola. Taxonomy (NCBI): domain Eukaryota; kingdom Viridiplantae; phylum Streptophyta; class Zygnematophyceae; order Spirogloeales; family Spirogloeaceae; genus Spirogloea; species Spirogloea muscicola. Next base: position 280,223 of record WELB01000010.1, read on the forward strand.
ACGCCGCGCCGCGCGGTCAGTGCCCGCGCCGCCGCCCATCCCCGCCACCGCCGCATCCGCGATTGCCGTGGTGCCGCCTGCCGCTGCAGCTCATCCTGCAGTCGCCGGTCGCCACGGCGGCCGCCGGCGCCCGCCGCCGTAGTAGCACTGTCCGTCGTCTGCTGGCTGCGCGCCACTAGCTCGCAGCACCAGCAGCAGGAGCACCAGCAGGGCCAGTCCGCAGGGGCCATGGCAGTGCGCCTCCGCCGCAGAGGCCGAGCTCTCGGGCTCGTGTGGCGCCGCATCACTGAGCCGGCGTCGTCCGTCCTCCGCCTGCGCTCTTTCGTCCCCGCCCGCGCCGCCTGTCGTCCAGGTTCCTCGCTGCGCCTTATGGGCGCGCCCCCCCATCACAAGCCTTTCTTGGGTTTCGTGCGCGCGCAGAGGCAGCGCCGGTGGCTCGCGCCCCGCCGTGGGAGCCGCCGTCAGGTCCTGCTGGTCGGCAGCAGCAGCTGCCGTCCGCGGACGACGCAGCCGGTGGCAAGGCCCCTGCCCACGACGCCGACGCCGGCGGACACCATGCGCTGCAAGAGGGGCCTGCGAGGCTCTTTGGCGTGGAGCTCTCGCCGGACACGGTGGCCATCGCGCTCGTGTACTTTGTGCAGGGCGTGCTGGGCCTCTCCCGCCTCGCCGTCAGCTTCTTCCTCAAGGATGACCTGGGCTTGGACCCTGCCGAGGTCCGGCTGCCGCCTACGTCTCGCTTGGTTTTAGCTGGTGCTGCTCTGGTGCATGTCGTGCATCGGCTGCTGCAGACAAGGATGGTCCTACCTCTTGCGCAGTACCAGTAGTGTAGTGATCACGGTCGTCAGTAGACGGGTTCCTGTGCTGGCACCTCTGATGCTCTCGTCGTTGTGGACGCAGACCGCGATGCTTTCGGGTGTGTCTGCCATCCCATGGCTGATCAAACCTCTGTACGGCTTCGTCAGGCGAGTGCCAGCCAGCCGCGCGCATCAACCTCTCTGGGTCTCTCCAATGTGTTGGCGTCACGCATGCAAGCGAGAGGCAGGCAGCCGTCTGCAGTTGGAGCAGTCCACCCAGATGGAATTCGACTTGCTACTCCATGTCTGACAAGCAAGCAGGCTTTTGTGGGCCTGGATTCAAAGTCTCAGCCTTGCGTTCTAATGATCGGGAGCCAAACCTGTCAATTATCACCTTGGGGCTTTTGCATTTCCTTACTTGTGCTGCCTTTGTTCGTCTCAATGCAGTGACGGTCTGCCCTTGTTTGGCTACCGGAGAAGGTCCTACCTGGTCCTCTGCGGCCTCCTTGGCGCTGTGTCCTGGAGCGCACTCGCCTTCTTTGTGGACAACAAGTACTCTGCCGTCGCCCTCATCTTCCTCAGCTCCCTCTCCGTAGCCTTCTCTGATGTGGTGAGCTTCAAAGACTCTCATCTTATACAGATCCTCTTCATAGTTCTCTTGGATTGTTGAGTTGCTGGAACAGGCACCAGAGGTCTGGGCAAAGACTGTCCAAGCTTGTGAGCTGTATATTGGTCTTGATACGAGTTTTACAGCCTGAAGTTTGTAGGTTGATGCTGCAGAGTCTGGTAGCTCCAGGTTGTCGTAGTTGGAGAGGATGCCAGAGATTGAGTTATCTTTGGTGGTTAGCTGATTGTGCTGATGCTTATTGTTGCTCAAAGACCCCTGCACAGGCAATATTCTGGTATCTGTCGCTTATCGTACATATGAAGGCTGCCTTGCAGGTTGTGGACTCGATGGTGGTTGAACGATCCCGGGGCGAATCACAAGGCATGGCAGGATCGCTGCAGTCACTCTGCTGGGGCTCGTCGGCTGCAGGGGGCATCATCAGTGCCTACTTCAGCGGGTCTCTGGTAGAGACCTTTGGGACCAGGTGAGGGCCTTGCTCCGAAGGCCACGAGGCAGCATGGCCAAGCTCGGCTGGATCCTGGTGGAGTTGAGCCTGAACCTTTGATGAAATCATGTCCAAGTTGCTGATGTGCTCACAAGGGTGTCCAAGTCAGTGCTTCAATTTGCGATCGCCCACATCTTTCCACTGGCCTTTCTTGCTTGTCTGCTGCCTTGATAGGATGTAACTGATCACCAAAAAAAGGAGAAAATTTGCTCGAGACATGTGGCCTTGGGAGTCTCAAGTCTCTGACCTCACCGACGGTGTACTGGGGTGGCTATGGGAATTGAGGGCATGTATGGTCAATCTAGGCCATTGGCTGTTGCTTTAATTTGCAAATCCCTGATGGCTGGTTGCTGTGGTCTGTTGTAGGTTTGTATTTGGCGTTACTGCCATACTCCCGCTGATGACGTCAGCTGTTGCAGCACTTGTGAGGGAAGAACCAGTCAAACGATCCAACACTGCTTTGCAGTACGGCCCTGCCTCCTCATCCGCCATCCAGAACAGCGCAGCCTCTGCAGGAGAAGGGCGGCCGAACGAGGATTCTGAGCTCCTGACGACAATAAAGACCCAACTCACCTACCTTTGGGAGACAATACGACAACCAACTATCCTGCTGCCGACCATCTTCCTCTTTGCTTGGCAGGCTACGCCGCAATCAGATACTGCCATGTTCTATTTCACGTATGTTAGTCCCTTCTCTAATAGAACCATGCGGACGTCCTTACTTGGCCTGTTCATTTGCAATGATGCCAAGTCCTGCCTTTGTTGCCGCTTCAAAGTTCACTTGACCTTATGCAACTCCTCCATGAGCTGCAAGCGGTACCTGTTATTGATTTCCACGGCTGTCTCTGCTGATTACTATCAGAGCTTTACGATTTTGCTTGATGCGATGCCTGTGCTGGACAATGCCTGTTGGCTGGCATACAAGGAAGATTGGAATGTGACCTCAGACCTGGGGCTCTGTGCGACAGGACTGGCAAGCTGCACTTCGGGCCGGAGTTTCTGGGACGAGTGCGGCTGGTGACATCAATAGCCTCTCTCTTAGGAGTTGCTACATTCAATGCGTATTTGAAGGAGGTACCTCTAAGGAATTTGTTTTTCTGGACAACAATCACAGGAGCTGTATTAGGCTCTACCCAGGTAACAAGCTTCGCCTCTGCTTGCTTGTCCAAGTTTGTTACACCTCGGGGTATGAGCAAGTGCTATGGTGGGTGACACATGAGGTGTCTATTCATGTCTTTCTCCTTTTGATTGCACCTTTGACCCCTTGTCTTGCCACCATATACCATGTCATCCAACTAGTAGCCCTGCTTCTCCCTGAGGTTCAAGGGACACTCAGCTTGACAGCTATCTTCTGTGCTGCCTTGTCTGCATCCGGCAGCTGTTGCTGGTGACGGGTATCAACAGAAGCCTTGGGATCAGTGACCAGTGGTTTGCTGTTGGGGACTCGCTGATCCTTGGTGTTCTTGGCCAGGTAAATGCCCCAATATAAGTAGATCAGTTGAGATATTCTCTGCAGCAAAAGTGCAAGCAACTCTGGGCTGGCATCACATCCTTAATGTCAGCTCTCCCTGTCTTTGCAGGTCTCCTTCATGCCCGTGCTGGTCCTCTCAGCTCGGCTTTGCCCTCCTGGAGTGGAGGCCACCTTGTTTGCGACTCTCATGTCTATCAGTAATGGTGGTGGTGTGACCGGTGGACTGGTGGGGGGTGGCTTGACGCACTTGCTTGGGATCACAAGTGCAAACTTTGACAACCTCGCAAGTTTGCTGGTGGTTTGCAATTTATCATCTTTGCTGCTCTTACCTTTCCTGGGGCTTTTGCCAACAGAGAGCGACATTGAGGCAGCCAAAGGAGAAGCACAAGAGTTGATTGAGAGCATAGAAAGAGATAAAGCTGATTCCTAGGCTGCCCTGCAAGCTCGCCCCACGGCGTTTACCTGCATGTATCGATCAATTATATTGTAGAGTACTCAAGAAACTGTTTAGTATTTGTACAGATTCTTTGATATCCTCAGTCATTCGCTGTGTTTGTTCCATTAGCATGCCTACGCCCCCCCTTGACAAACTCGAGCAGGCGTGCTCATGGAGCGCTCAACTAGCACACATTACTGGACGTTGTCAACCTCACATGTCCTCATGCTGCCGATGTCAGACTGGGGAGGCCATTGAGCCACTCAATCATCCGTGACTGTCCTGTTTGCAGCTTGTGAATGTGTAGAGATCACGTTGTGCTTCGATATCATACCCCATCATATCATAACATTTCAGGTGGGTATTGTTTGATTTTGGAAGTCTGACTTGAGCCCTCGTCAAAGTCAATGACCATCCCTACGACTATCTGGCACGTTCAGTCGATCTTCAGCACTGCATCGCTACTACTTCAGCACAATAAGTGTTGCACAGCCACTTGCATGTAGTGGTGATTGAGGTTCTGAGCATCAATCACTGCCTGGACTGCACTCCGGCACCTTCAGACCTTGTCTACATCTTTGGGCTGGCCAGTCAATCTGGCCGCGCTTTCTCTGGACTGACTATCTCCAGACTGACTCTTCCAGTCCGTCTCTGTGGATGTCAAAGACTGGGAGGTCGCTTAGCCTTCCAGCATCAAAGTGACTCCCTGCACCAGGCAATCGTGATGAGCCCCATGCTCTTCAGTTGCACCGACAAGGTCGTCATTGGCTGGGTGGAATGGGCAGCCAAGACCGAGTCAACAAAGGCACTGTAGCATTGTGCTCACAGAGGCTGGGTGTATTTGACAAGTGTCGGAGATAACAATACAAAAAGGTAATCCATGGTTGCAGAGCACACCCAGCAGTGATGATGGGGTATCTTCGTGGCATGTGTGATCTTCTCATCACCTGTTTGCTCTCGTATGAGCTGCCTGGCTCACAATGTCGAGTTGCCTCCATGCTCCGGTCCAATCTGACAAACTTCCACGCTTTACTTTAGTGACCAATCCGAGGATAGATCCACAAGGAGTCCAAAGCCAAAAGAGCTGCTATCAAGTCACGTCTTTCTAAGACTGCTTGACAAGGGCGACCTCTGGCTGTGTGACGACGTAGGCAGACAAATTTCTTCAACTCCCGACAACAAGACTGAGATGCACACCTTTGTCATATGAGGCTCGCCTCTTATAACAGCATTCTTTCAAGTGATCCTGCAGTGAGATAAAGCATTCCTTGGTAATAAATTTACCATTGCCGTGCATTTGGAGGGCGCTTGCGCACCTCTCTGGAGATGAGGGTTGTGGTGTATTCTTGTCAAGCTCTTGATGGACGAACTTTTCATTTCTCGCATGGACCCACTCCTTGACTTCAAGGTCAAGGCTGTGCACCATCTTCTCCAGGGAGTCACAACTCATTGTACTCATACCGCTGCGAACGCGTTGCCACGGTGGTTTGCCCCTATCTTCACTCTCGTGGACTTCCTCGTAAGCAACTGCAGGTTCACATCTCATCTCAGATGCAGCGTTACTCCTATGATAGGAGTTCGTTGCTATAGTAAATGGTGTCATCTCTGCATCAACAACTTGGCTGCCTCTTGTGCGCCGCGGGCCACGTTGGGCAGCTATCTCACGATCCAGATCTCCGAGCATGAATTCATAGTCAAGGGCCGCCTTCTTGACTGCTCCAAGAAACTGGGCATTAGAGTCGGACTTCTGCATCGAACTGCTGAGCTTGGCCGGGCTGTGTTTGGGTGCTTCTGCCCGGTGCTCGTCTCGCACAAACTCCTGAAAGGATCCTTCCTCCTCTTCCATGCCTGACGTACCATGAAGAGCTCTACTCTTGGAGAAGGAAGTTGGAGTTCGGCTTTCACACAATCGAGCAGCAGCATCTCTGACTGGAAGCCCCCTAACCAGGTCTGGCTCGATCATAGTCTTCAAGTATAGCGCAGAAAGTACATCATCAACCTGCTCGGAATCATTGATGAAGATGCTATCAGTTGAGTTACCAAACGCCGAGCTAGCTGCCACACGTAGAGATACCTCAGAGACGACATTGTTAAGGTCATCTCCTTCGCTCCACAGGCTGGCAGCAAAGGCTGGCACATGCTCCTGCTGCTGCTCCTCCTGCTGCTGCTGCTGCAGCTGCTGCTGGGAGCTGTGAAGTGGTATCCCAGACTGCTCGAGAGCTGGATCAGGGCTGCCCCACTTCGGCACTGGCATAAGTGTGTTGTCTGCGTCAGCAATTGCCTCATCGCCGTTACATGAAGCAGAATTGGAGTTCGTGAGGTCCAGTGGTGAAACTTCCTCATTGCTGATGTCAAGGGCCCTGGCCAGACGCTGTTGATATCGTGCATGTTGTTTTCCTTGAGAAGGGTCTTTGCTTGAGGCTTCTGTGCCTGGTTGGGACGCCGGGAAACTCCTAGCGGGTGGGCTTGACTCCTGCACCACGTCGCTAGAAGGGCTTGTATCTGTATAGGCCTCGCTGGCCTGCCAAAGACCCCCGATTGTGCTTGCCATGTACTGCCTGACAATTGGTGAAGGCAACAATACAGGATCTGCCAGTGCTGGAGCGTTACTTGTACTCCTTTCTGTTACTCTGTGCTGCTCAAGCCATGACATAATTGAGTCCACGGGGATGGCTGTGTGCTCATAGACAAGGGCTTTGGCCAGACCCTTTCGACCTGGATGACAGGAGCAGCGCGTCAGTGCAATCATGTCTGGAAGGTCAGGCTACACCTAATTCAGAAAGTCGCTACTTATCCATCTACATCAAGTGATTTGTACTGCTTGCAGCAGCATAGTATATTACAAGGTAACATTGTCAAAAGTGCTCAGCAAAATGAACAGCGTCTGTATGCATGTCAGAGCAGCTAAGAATCACTGGCCGGCATGTTAATTTCACCTTGGACTTTCTTGGAAGCCAGGATGAGCAGGCAAAGGTTCCCTTGCTGACTATATCCAGCCGCTCCAGGAGAACAGGATTGGTTACTGATGAGCAAGCTGTGACGCCAATCACGTCTCCATGACATTGTTTAGGAGCAGCTGCTAGATGCCACAAGCTCAACAGCAGCTCACTCACCCCATTATAGGATGGTCATCGTAAGCAGGCAATGCAGACGCCCAAATGACCACCTGACATGAGCTGGGCCCGTTGTAGCTGTTGCCTTCGCTGTGCACGTCGCTGTACAACAGTGTAACGAGCTTCCCCATAAAGGTCCGCCCCTTTGAGTTACTACATACACCTCCTCACCTTCACCAGGACAAGGGCCTGCAGTGCAATGAGGAGCTCAAGAGCTCAGGAGCTTGCCAGATATGCATAGCGTTCAGATGCATCCTCCAAGAGCACATGCACAGGCTTGTGCTCGTGCATCAAGTGGTCTGAGACAAGCCATATGGAGCTTAAGGTCGTAGATTACCGAGATGAGAATATAAAGGATAGCCAACACAAGCAGCCCATGCTTCAAGACGGTGGACAAAACTATATATACCTGTCATATCCACTGGCTTCAGGCCTGCCTTTGTCATGGTGCCTGTCTCAATTTCCTCGATAGCAACGACAGAAAGGTTGAGCGCAGGGTCTGTAGCAAAGAACCTGGCACACGGAACACACAGCAGCTCATGTCTGACACATACGCAGGCCAAGAAAATTAGCTAATGGCATAAACTTTGTACCCTTAATTTATTCGTATTCGAATCCGCCAGCATCACATAAAGCAGCAGAGCCAAGAAAAAGGGGTCATGACAGAGAGTTCGCTGTGTCAACAGCTCCAGTATTTCCGTGACTGACGCCATATCGAGTTCCTACTTCCAATACTCGACAATGTTGCATAGGCAGGAGAATGGTCCCGTGCTTATGAGGGGGTTTTTCTTGACGTAGGGGTAGCATACAGGCCCCATGTCGTGGTAGTAGCCTAAAGCGGCATGCATACGGATGACGTGATTTGAGCAGCGCAAATGCAAAGGCAGAGGATGGAAACCTCCAAGGCTGCAGCTTCTTTATCAGCTGCAGTCTTCCACCAGCTTGAGGTGAAGGCTTCAGGTTCTTATCATCCGGTCTCTGGCCTTCGAAGTCAAATCCAGTGACGCTCAGGAGCACCTCTCCACCAGCACCGGAGTCGCGCTCAGGCAGCACGTCGTGCGTGGTAAGGATCAGATTGTCAGCAAGTAAGAGTCCAAGGTTTTCCATCACGGCATATGAATCCCGTTCGCTCGACTGTTGAAGATTCGTGAGGACGGCGCTGCAGCCACCGCGCAGACTCCGTATTTTCTCACACCGAAGACGGCTCTGTGCAGGAGCTACCCGGGAACGGCCAGCTGTCTTTGGACGTAGCCCTCGCCCCCAGCAGTGCGTGAACGTGCTGATCGGCATCGTACGTCTGCTGCGTGTAAGCCACCCGACTGTACGAGTTACAATCCAAGTCCGTGGTAGAGCTCTTAGAAGCTGACAGATTCGAAGGCATGATATGTGCAAGCAAGGCAGTGAGGCCACCAACCTTGATGCTTGGTCTGAAGACGGGACGAGGTAAGCACGCTCAAGCGTCTCAGTATGAGTGGTCTCCAAGTAACTGCAGTTGACGCCGTTGTGCGGTGATGGCAGGTCGACTGCATGCAGCACAGCTGGCACCTGCAAGACCTCAGCGACACCGAGACCCCAGGAGCAGGAAGCGCGCGCCAGGGGCGTTTCGGGGGGCCCGGGTCTGACCTCGCGGCGAGGCAGCGGCGGAAAGGACGGCGGAAAGGACGACGGCGGCGGCGGCAAGGACGGCGGCGGCGGCTGCAGCGCCGGGGGACGCCAGGCGGCTGATCAGAACTCGGAGCGACCTCGGCGGGGGGAACGAACGGCGTCGAACGGTGCCCGTCAGACGCCCGCCGTTCCGTCAGACGCCCACCGACGCAGACGAGCCTGCCTTCTCCCTGCCACGTGGCGCGCGTCACCCTACTAACAGAAAAGAAAGCGGCTGCTGATATTAAAAAATCGGCTGTAAATTGCCAGCCAGATGCATACAGGTGTTCATGACGGAGCCAAAGGCTAGGCAGACAGGGCGCTAGGCAGACAGGGCGCCCTCAATACCCCCGAGTCAGCAGTAGGAAGTCAGATGAGCTGAGGGGAGGAAGAGCAACCCCGCTGCGCAAACCAGAGAAGAAGGGCTCGCCCATTGAGAATATGGGCTGGAACAGCCAGCCCAAAAAAGAATGAACAGAGTACAAGAAGAGGGGGGGGGAAGCCAGGCGAAGCCCTAAGGCGAAGCAGCAGAAATGACAAGCACACAAGAAAAAACAAAGCAGCTACTAACCACTCAGTAACCCCTGCTAAGCAGAAACCAGAGGCTGCTGCGGGGAACTAACGGGGAAACAGAGAAGCTCGTCCCGTCGGAGTGTAGTCGCTGCCGCTAGGGGTCGGGCCAGCCCGCGGGCGCTGGCGGCATGCGGCCCGCCGCCGGCGCNCCCCGCCGCCCCTCCATGGCCAAGGCCCTGCAGCTCCCCGCGGGCCCACCACGGCCGCCGCGCGGCAAGCCCATCTCGAGCGCGGGCTCGCGAGCGGGGCATGGCGCTGGTGGGCACGCCCCCTGCCCGAGCTAATGAGCCGCTGGGTGCATTTGGCGGCGCGCAGCCAGGGCGATGGGGCCCCCGCCCCAGCCGCCGCGCCGCCCGCCGACCCGCTGGCCCAGCTCAAAAAGGACGGTGCGGACGCCGTGCCTGCCTCGCCGCCATACGCAGCCTCGCGATGCTCGCCAGCGCCAGCCCGAGCGCAGCTCGGGCTCTGCTTTTCCAGCCCACTTACTCTGTCCTGCGCTGCACAGCACAACACTGCAAATAACAAGCAGTGCAGTGTTGCCGATCGCAGGACCAGAAGGCGCTGCTTGCTCTGACGCTTGACGCCTGTTGCTGCAGCCAAGAAGGCCAGGGTGGACGCGCTGTGGGAGCAGCTGAACGGCCCCAAGAGCCCGCCGGCAGCTCCCACGAGGGCGCCCTCCCTTCCCAGAGCTGGAGGCGCCACCAAGCCACGCTCCAGCACTCCTGTAAGTGCTGACCAACTCAGCTGCACCCCTGCTGTTGTCAGTGCACACGAGGGTTACTGGACTTGATGATGCTCTCCTCTGTGCTGCACAATGCTTCCCATCCATGTGGACCTCATTAGTTGGTTGGAGGACAGAAAATTGCAGCGCCAAATTTCCTGCCCTTCTGTGTCTCGTCCTGTGAGGTTGGTGCATGCACAAATTCAGCTAGGCAGGTGGCTGATAGTGAGTGCACACAACAGCAATCACCTGCAGGCTTGGATGATGAGCTTGGGACTTATACCAAAGACGACGAGTACAGGAGGAACTCTTCCTTCTGCACCCCCAGCAGGGCATGCTTGGAACAAGGCAAAGGACTACGACAAGGGGTCTGATATTTACAAGGGAGCAACGCCTTCAGAGAGACTTGACAAGAAGGAGGACGAGGAGCGCGCCAGGGAACGACGAGAGGCAGCCAGAGCTGCTCTTCAGTTGGTAGCTAGTGCTGCTGCATCTAACCTGAACGATGGCAAGGTGAAGGTGAGCAAACAAGTCCTGTTGATGGTCATCTGCTACAAGAAGGCTTCCGTCTGCAGCTTCAGCCTGCATATGCATAAGCATGTGCACAGCTACCTGCTTCTCACTGCACGAATTTGCAGGTACAGTCACCTTGGCCCTGTGCTCACCTAGTCTGACGTGCTGGTGACTGCTGCCACCATCATGAACAGATCACTGAGGTCAAAGATTTCGCTGGTGAGAAGATTGAGGTGGTGCGGATGGTGGAGGCGACATCCAAGGCTGCCCAGCTTGAACAGAAGCGAAAAGCAGAAATGCAGGTGAAGCCTTCAATTAGTGCTCAGCTCGAGTTGTCACTATCTCATGGGTCTGCTCTTCCGCACACCACTGCGGCAGTGACTTTGATGTCGTTCCTGCAGAGCACTTGAGCAACTCCACTTTTCTTCTAACAGTGATGCTTCAGAATGCAAAGGTACTCACAAGTCATCTATGTCTTCTTTGCCTGCCACAGGCGGCTTCTTCTCGCGGTTTGGATACCATGCTTGAGCAAATCGAGAAGAAGAAGAAGCTGAGCATCATTGACAAGTCCCGCAAGGACTGGGGCGAGTACAAGGATGAGAAAGGTGTGGTGAACGAGCTCGAGGAGTACAAGAAGAGCAGCGACCAGTACTTGGACAAAGTTGCTTTCTTAGGACGTGCTGAGCTGCGGGAGTACGAAAAGGAGCGGGAGGAGAGGTTGGGCGGTGCTAGACGACCACCACCTGCCTAGCGTACACCTACTAAAGCTGGCTGCACTATTGGAAATGAGGAAGTCGGTGCGCCTCGCATCTGTGTTGAGTGTCCATCTTGGGCTGTGTTGTGTTCCAAAGGGGGGTGGCATGGTCTGCTTTCAGAGGAGGCATGGAGCAAGCAGAGGGGTCCGAGCACCGCGTAAATTAGGCAACAGTCACCCTTACCTCTGGGCATGCAACCATGTTTCATGCAGCTCAATTGCAGTCTCCAGCAAAGGGCCTGCATATCGTGAGCATGTATGTGCTCAAGCAAGTCTTGAAGCTCCAACAACGCCATAACCAGAAGACATGATCACGAAGCGGAGCGGGAAGATATCCTTACACATACATGGTGTTGGCCAACAAGAATGTATACAAGGCAAGTTAAGACTGCTGGATAAGCTACATGAGATGGCTATGGGCTGCCTTTTAAGTTCGCTCTAGCTACCTCATGCCATCCTTGACCAAGGCCGCAAGACCTTCCCTTAATCTTTTGCAGGCATCTAAGAACCTATCCCCTTTCAGATTGGCGAAGGCCACCCTTAAGTGGCCAGGAGCTCCGCAGGCACTACCCGGAATGACACAGACACCGTGCGTCTTAGCGAGCCATTCTACTACCTTCTTATCATCTTGCTGCTTGCCGGGGAGCTTAGCCCACAAGTATATGGCGCCCTCTCCTCCTCGTATTGCACCATTGCCTAAGGGCTCCAGAGCTTCAAGAGCAGCTCTGCGATTCACCTCGAGAGTAGCAACATGCGACTTGACCCAAGCCGGCCCCGCCTTGAGCGCTGCCAGTGCCAAGTGCTGGCTGACGACTGCAGCACAGATGGGCACTGTGTCCTGCACTTTGAGCAGCTGCTTGCCAATGTTCGAATGCTGTGCGGAAGGGTATGCAATCTGGCCAATATTGGAACAAGTCAACAGTGAGCTGCAAGTAGCTCGACTTGTGAATTGCATGCAACAACAGCCATGTGGAGGCCACAGGACATGCTGACCGTGGAAAGCCTGGCTACTTATCTGACATGCGAATTGAGTGACCAGCATGGTATTTGGCAAAATGTTGTGCGGCACTTACGTAACCAACTCGCCAGCCCATCATCCCATACGCCTTTGAAAAAGAGAAGATGTTGATGACATGATCACCTTCCACGCACTCATGTTGCAGACCTCTGTACATAAAGTACCTGCAAGATCTTATCATCCTGCGTGAGCCCTCAAATGCTTCAGGACACATGAAGGTGCTGGTAGCTGCGAAATAAGAAGCATTCTTCTTATTTGCTTGGGGTTACGTTAGAATGCCTTCAGGCATTGACATGCCTCCAGCATAATTCTCTCTAACACCTTTGCAACATTCTGCTGGATTGAACAGGCCTGCTTCTGATGCCAAGCTGGTCAGGCAACTCACTCGTATGTATTGTCCACCACAAGCCAAGAGCCTGCTGCTTTGCAGATGCCTGAGATTCTCTGAAAGTGGTCAAAGGCAAGAGAAGACCATGAATACCTGACATGCTCCCAGAGAGTTGCTACAGTGGCCCTCTCTTTGTAGACAAGCACGCCGACTGAAGTAGAGGTATTTAAAAGAACGGGTCCTCAAAGAAGGAGAGGCAAATGAGTCAGTCCACAGAAAAGGTCTTGCTGACGTATATAACGCAGATCCGTGAAGTCAGAGCTTGAAGCCTCCTAGAGAGACTCCTTGAGGTGCTTTATAGTACCTTCAGGAGCGGTCCAGGCAAATATGTGCCAGTGGGGTTTCCAGGGTTAATGACAACGACCACCTTTGGTATCAATCCACCCTGACGTCCAGATAAGGCTTCCTCCAGCCAGTCTGTGATAGCGATGGCGCCATTTGATAATGACAGCCTCTAGTAGCTTGAAAGCAAAAGGACAATGCGTGAAGAGCAATGCATATTCATACTTAATTCTGTGACAGCAAGCTGCTGTCACCTGCTACTGAATTTGCAATACCTGCATCTGGATGAAGGTCATGATCGCACTGGCCATAGACTATGTTCTTGGTGCCACTCATGTGAAATGCCATCAGGTGATTGAAGTAGTATGGAACAAAGAGGACAACAGCGTCTTCTGCATCGCACGTCGCAAGCACCACATTGGTGAAAGCCTGCATAAGCAGGCCAAAAGTGGCAAGTTTGCCCTGGTCGGAACGATTTTCTTGAAGCTGATGTTGCCTCCATCCACATTGAGACCTCTACGATAACCCTGCGAGCTTGAAATTGGAGCTGACAGTCCATGCAGGTACAGCCTAGTGCGACCTGATAGTGAATACATAGTCGTTACTGGGAGTGGAGGACAAAATATGTTGGACGAGAGCACCCCCGATGCTAATAACCATCTCTCAGAGCACGCATGCGGGGAACATGATGACGGCCAGGTCTCCAGTGCAACCATTACAAGCGCACAAAGTCACCTGATTGGCTCCCGCTGTGACCATGATTGATGAGTCCACCAGGTTGTTCTCCTCTTTGATCTGATCAATGTCACAGATGCAACAAGTCGTGAACCTCATCTTGCTGGGGCATAAACCTGCATGGTCACGAGGTGTATCTGCTCTGAAACAGTGACGTTCCAAATCTGTGGCTGTTGGCTTCTAGGAAACCATCACCAATGCTCCGGACGGGTTACACGATGATGGCTGGTGTGCAGGCTACATTGTCTGTACTCATGATATTTATTGGGGAACTGGAGAACCTTCTTCAGCAAGGCAGCCTTCAGCTCTGGGATGCCGTCATCAGCAGCATAGCCACTGACACTTGGCTTGAAAACAGCCTCTTTTGCCTCCTCCAATGCTTCTATTGGAGGTGCCCAGTGCACAATGCCCTTCACGCCATAAATTTCAGATCAACAGAGGCTGTGAGTAAGTCAGCACCCGTCGGCCTCTGCCTCCTGTCTGTCAGAAGCAGCGGGCCATGCTGCCAGATCCTTTCATCATGAGTCAGCTGCCTGTGGAATGCACAACTTGGCAACTCTTATAGAATGTCATTGTTAGCTGTACCTGGGCAAGGGAGATGACATCAGTGGCTCCTCGTAGAAGCTCCTGCATCTGCATGCCGAGAAGAACACGGAACAGCAAAGGTCATGGATGCATTGCTGACCAACTTCTCTGCTGTTTGGCCTTTTACGCAAAAGGCCGTTACTGAGACCTCTGTCAACATCGTCGCTGCTTTGCACGGGCCAGAGCATCGAAGTCAGAGATGAGAACTGATCCCATCAATTGTAGGCCTCAATGTCATAAAAATATCAAACGTGATCAGCAGTACCACTGGTAAGGCCCGCGGGCAGCTGCCTTTCGATTCTGCTCTTGCTTTATACTTTACAAGGTCTTTGCTTTGCAGCTGCCATACTGCTAGAGCTTCTCAGCCTGTACAGATGTACCTTCCACCTCCTCAAGCGGCCCTCGTTGCTGCGACTCGGTAACACCACAATTGAATGCTCTGTCACCTGATCAACACCGCATCCGACAGGCCCTAGGCCACCGGACCGAGCGAACCTTGATATAGAGGACGAGGACGGCAGGGCGCCGGTGGACAGCGCCGGCCGACCTGGACGATGCAGGGTTCGTCGGTGGCCAGCACTCTGCGCGACGCCGTAGCCGTCGCTGCCATGGTCCCTGGCGACGGCGCAGCTCCCGCAACGCGGGCCGTCAGCTGCGGTGCCCGATCAGGCCGCACGGCCGCGTGTACGGCGATCCTCCGCGGCTGCAGCGCCGTCAGGCGCCTGGCGGCGGCGGTGGCGGCAGGGAGGACGCCCAGGGCCAGAGCGGCCATGGGCCGGGTGTGCAGGATCAGCGACGAAGGGGCCAGCTACGTGGGCGTAAAGAATCAAAAGCCGGCTAATATCTGGCCGGGCACTAGTTGTGTGGAGGGCCGCTCTCCAACGGAGCCCGCCGTCGGGCACTGCGTCGGCCGACTCCCTCCATGGAGTCCGCCTATCACAATATCTGGCAGGCTGCTCGAACGACACTTTTCGTCACTAGTGGATTCTCTGTCGGCTGAGCGTCAGCGGCCAGGACTAGGCCCAGCGCCCCAGCGCTGGTGCTGCCGCGGCGGCGGCGACGGCGGCGGCGGCGGCGGCGGCGGCGGCGATGGGCATGCCGTCCGGCCCGAAACGGCCCCCAGTTCGAGGACATGGCCCGCGCCAAGCAGGTGCGCCCGCCACAGCCGCCGCCACCGCCGCCGCCGCCGCCGCCGCCGCGCTCCCGCGTACTCACGCCCGCAGCGCCAGGACCGGCCTTCGCGCTGCTGCTGCCCCCCTCAGCTCTCGCACCTCGCTGTGGACGACGACTGCGACAGCCCCGCCCCTCGCCAAGAGCTGGGCGCGGCTAGAGAAGCACCTGCATTGTCTGCGGAACAAAAACTTGGCTTGGCGATACGTTGCCGGCACGCGCTTCCAGCCGGCAGCGCTGACGGCGACTGGCGCTGTGGCCCGCCATGCCAGGCTGGGGATCCCAAGTTCGGCTTCCTGTTTGGCGGCGATCCCGGGTCGGACGCCGACGTGGGCAGCCAGTTCTATGATTGGAAGAAAGCGCAGCTGCGGGAGCAGGTCCAGGCCGTCGACGCCGTCCCCGGCCCCAGCGGGCTCGTGCCATCCCAGGGGAGTCTGCCGACTGCGCAGTCCCAGCAGGAGGAACCCATGTCGCCTGCAAGCTCCGATGATGTTATCGTAGCAGGTGAGGAAGAGGTCGCTGCTGCCGTGCAGAGGACGTTGTCAAAGATGTCACATTGCGCTCTCGTCTGGGTCGCTCAAGTCAGAGTGCTTCCTTTCGCCAGAACGTGCAGAGCTTGAGCTTGAGCACGTTGGCCAACTCTGGCCACCTTTGATGCAATCTTCTCTTCTCTCAGCTGGGCACCCGGTAAGACCGAGATTGTCCTGCAGACAGACCTTGGAAGTTTGTTGAGTCCAGAGCTTCCCGCTTCCTGCTGTCAGATGATGCGGTTCAACACGGGCCGAGTGCACCCAATGTCCAGCTCCCCAATAACCTCGACAGAGCAGCGGCACCGTCCAGCTTGCATGGCCCTGCTGCAAAATACAGCAGTAGTACCAGGTCAACTTCTGCCGCAGCCGTGCCCGGGACAGGCGAAGAGCGTGACGGTAGAGGAGAGGCTGGCGACGGGTTTGCGGTCGCGCGCAAGCAACAACCTGCTGACCCTCCTCCTCTAAGCGAGCTCATTCCGCCGTCAAAATTATCGGACGAACGATTGCCTCCACCTCCGCGGCCGGGTGTGTCACTTCTGCGCTGACTTCTTCATGAGGCCTATGTGTGCGGGAACTGCAGCGGTCAAGGGCCCATGAAGCAGGCCGACAACCAAGACTCAGGATTGGGCTGAATGATGTTCGACAGGATCGTAGTGAGGCTGTCAGCTGCATTTGACTGTGGCGTGCGGCTACTGCTGATATGCGGCGCCGCCTCCGGAGCTCATTGCCATCTTTTACGTGGTCGGGCTCTGCAGGCAGGCGAAAGACTGGTTTCGACAGGCCTGCCATGGAGGAGGTAGGAGCAGAGCAGGCGGCCAGCGCTCGATTGGCTCCTGAAAACGTCGCTGCAGACGCGTCCCCTTCTGAGAGGAAGCAGGAGCCTGATAGGTCCAATCCAGAGAGGACGAGTTTGCCTCGGACACGGCAGTACGAGCAGTTGCCTCGGAGGGCTCAAGGCCAGCTGGGTAAGGAGGAGGTGTCAGGTAGGGCAGATAAGGTGGACTTGGCAGGACCAAGGCCCAGGCCCTCTGACGGCAAGGACTCGAGCAGGGGCGCTGGTGGCGGCCGTACTGACGGTCACAAGGAGGAGCTGGAGCAGCAGGCTGCCGTGGATGAGTTCGGGAGGCTCCAAAGGCCGGGCGGCGACGACAGTGACAGCGACCTCGGCTCTCCCCGGAGGAGGAAGGACGGCAGGCGGACTCAGGGACCATGGCCACGGACGTCGAGGAGCCCTGTGCCGGCCAACAGGCACAGGAGGTCGCCAAACTGGAGGTCAGCTTCCAGGATCCTGGCCATGATTGTGTCACCTCCAAAGTGCAAGTGCATGAATCTCGGCTTGCTGTTTGTCTGCTGTCATTTCTGACTACTGCCTCCTCATCTGACATTCCTCGTAGAGCGTCACACTGTCCTTGTCAGGCACTCTCCTAGAAGTAGGAGGGACCGCTCCTCTTCACCACAGATGCACGTCAGCAGAGGCATGGAGGGCGACAGGCGTGAACCACTGCAGAGGGGGGCATGGCAGCCTGCAGACAGGGATGGTGGTGGGAGAGGTCCTCAGGATAGCAGAGGGGGCCGCGTCAATGCCTGCTTCCACTATGCCAGAGGACACTGTGCCAGGGGCGACAGCTGCAAGTTTCTGCACACGCGAACAAGCGGTGTGGCACAAGGTCCCGAAGCAGGCAGGGACAGATACAATGCAGGGCGGGCTCGAGAGTCTGACACAATGTCGTCGAGAAGAGGACCGTACTCATCTCAGGGGAGACACGGAGGACATGCAGCGGGTAGGGCAGAGGGTGATGAGTGGTTCCGCAATCGATCGCCTCCTGAAGGCCCTCCACATGTGGGCAATGACCGGCGTGATCCCTCCGCCTCGCCTAGATCGAGAGAAGTAAGGCGGCGGGCTGATGGGCTCCAAGAACTCCCTGCCAATGCTGCAGCACAGACGGACCCAAGGCCCGTTGGCAGAGAACCTGGTGGCGCTGTACTGCGCCCGGCTCAGCTCGGCAGCTGGTCGCCCTCCTTGGAGCCCACCCCGTCCTCACATGCCCAGAGCACATCCCCTGGTCTGTCGGAGGGCATCCCGGGACGTGGTGGCAAGGCGCTCAAAGAGCAGGGGCCGCAGGACGTGACCTCGGATGAGCGTCGCGCGCTGGCCGCTGCGGACCCCAACAGGCTGGCTGGCTCAAGTGCAGCGCTCAGCGACACTCCTCACACCAGGCAAGCTCAGCAGCAGCACCAGCGGCACACAGATGCAGGCCCACAGCCCCTGACCCAGGGCACCAACAGTGGCTGGCAGGACTGTCCGCCTGTTTGGCACCGCGATCCGGGTCAGCCCCGAGGATCAAGCCCAGCAGGACACATGCATGCAACTTCTGGCCTCGACGCAGCGAGCGAGGAGGGGCGCTTGCAGTTTGCGGCCGTGCAGAGTCGACCAGAGCAGCAGGACTCCAGGCCTTGGGCAGTTGCGGAGGCCCGGGCTACGCACGTGACTGGATCACAGGCGCTGATCGTACCTCAGGGTGCTGGCAATGGAGGACGCCTGAATGGCAGCAGCCATTTTGAAGAGGATCGCCCAGCGCCGACGGTGGCGACGGTCCACGTAGATGATGCTGGCCTGTCAGAGGGGATTGACCGTGTGGAGCCTGCCTGGACAGTGAGCAGCGAAGAGGTGGAGAAGAGGTTGCAGGTGGTGGACGTCGAGATGGCAGAGCCTGTCAGGAAGGAGAGCAAGGGGGCCCATTTGCTTCGGGTTGCCATCGCTGAGTGGGTGAAGGAGGAGCTCAAGTCAGCGTGGAAAGAGAAGCGCTTGACCAAAGAGGGCTTCAAGCTGGTCGCGAAGAAGGCTGTGGACAAAGTCGTGGGTGCATTACAGCCTCACCAAGTGCCGCAGTCCTCTCACCAAGTGCAAGCCTTCTTCACCAGTGCTCAGAAGGATAAGATGGCAAAGCTTGTCAAGGTACACTCTCATTCTCTTACCAGACAGTAAGAGCAACTTGTCTCTTCAGCGGTCCAGCTTCCACTTCCTCCAGGAATGCGAGACCTTTTGACCTTTTCGGATCGTTGGCAGCCTGTGCTTTTCCGGCAATCAATGGCTTGCTCGTGCAACCTCGTATTGTGACACAAGAAGAGGAACTTGCGCAGAGGTCATCTGGTATTGCAAAGTGAGGAGAGGCGTTGATGCCTGTGTTTGCAATGACAGGGTTACATCGAGAAGCACAGGAAGGCTCAGACTTGAGCATCTGAGATACGGGCAACCAGTTTCACCCTAGGGGCCTTGCTCGTGCAACTGGAAGCCTGCAGCAAGCAACGAGTCCATAAAAAGTGTGGCAAAGGTTTGGCATCTCCACCGACTTGCCTTATGGCTGCTTAATCATATAGAGGAAGAGAAGGGCGTCTTGACATGCGCATTGTGACTGATATGCTAAAGGTGCAGTTTCACTGTCAGTGGTATCCAAGCAGTGTTTGCTTTCAGTTAAGGAGAATGTATTCTATGCTATTGATTGCGGGCCAAAGCCTTTAGTGGGAGAATGGTGGAGCATGGAATGTGGCTATGCCCAGCTGTGTTATCAATGACGACGAGCTCATTCTGGAAATATGTCTGGAGATGGCCCTCTGATATTCCTCTCACTGCAGGCTGAGAGCAAGGCGAGATGACGCCCCGCAGGCTCGGTTGCTTCGTCAAGTGCTTCACCTGCCACGAATGGCGATTGCTGTGTGCTTCAGCCTCCACTGCAACTTACACCTAATTGCCCTTGCTGGTTACGGAGGCGGCAAGTGGAGCCCAGTGCCATCTGAGCAGCCTCATGACACGGTGGCTCCTCCGACGGGGCACTCTTCTTGGGCAGGGAACAATACATCACGATGATGTCGAGCAAGACGACTTTATCATTGCACAGGTTCTTAGCGACCATCAAATGACCCACTTTTGCTGCCGCCTTCTTCCAGCTTCTTCATCCCTCTCCCATCCTAGCATGCCAGCATGTCAGTGCCCCTACTTCGCTGCTGGTCCTTGCCAGGCTCACCACTGTCATACCCTGTCGCACAAGTTATTACTGTTCACAGGGTATGTTCCCCCGGCTGCACAGCCAATCTGCTCTCAAGTCTTGCTCTGATGTACAATCACGACAAGCTCTGTTGTGCACTTGTTACTTGGCAGCGATTGCAAAACGCTGTGTCTCAGAGGGCTGAGCTACCAGGTGCACATTGCATGCTTGGGTCGGTCGACCACTGGTGTGCATCAGTTCAAGGAAAGTTACTGCTCTGTATGAGAAGGTCGGATCCGATGGTTGCTATGCTGGTGACACAAGGCTTCCAGACGGGACTCTGCGGAATGCCAGGCGATAGGACCGGGCCCATCATTGTCCTCTTCCCCTTGATTCTTCAATATCAGCAGCCGCATTTCTTTGGCACATCAACCAGCGGGTACTGCCTAAGGTGAAACCACGAGACACTGGCGTGTGAATTAGAGCGACCGGTCAGCGTAGCAGCAGGTGATGCACATCTGTCGATGTGCTTACCTTTGTACTTGGCCACTCAGGCCCTCCATCACCCATTACACACTCCAGTCTCAAAGACCGCTGCGGCGACACTAACAGGCGCATGAGAGACAAGGTACAAGGAAAGCGTAACATGGTATCAGCCTCGACTCGCGCTCCCTCTGCTCTAGGGGTTGCTCTTCCTCCCCTCAGCTCATCCGACTTCCTACTGCTGACACGGGGGTACTGAGGGCGCCCTGTCTGCCTAGCCTTTGGCTCCGTCATGAGCACCTGTCTACATCTGGCTGGCCGTTTAAAGCCGATTCTTTAAATATCAGCAGCCGTTTTGTTTCTCAGGGCCGTCACGGGGTCTGGGGCCCCGGCCAGGCGTCCGCGCCGCATGCGGCGCCCCCCCCCCCGCAAAAAAAAAAAAAAAAAAAAAAAAAAAAAAAAAAAAAAAAAAAAAAAAAAAAAAAAAAAAAAAAAAAAAAAAAAAAAAAAAAANGCCAGCCGTCTGCGGCGGCGGCGGCGGCGGTCGCGGCGGCGGCGGGATGGAGGCCGGCGGCGTGGACTCGGAGGGCCGGCACTATGAGACGCCCGCGGACATGTGGCGCGCGGAGCTCGGCCGCGGCGACTGGTACGCCCGCGGCGTCACGTACTGGGAGGTGAGCGCGCGGGAGCTGGCTCAGCTCGGATCTGGCGCCGCTGGGTTCCACTGCCGCTCTCGGCGGGACTCACGGCAAGGATGTGCTCGACGATGCGCTCGTTCGCCGCCATCGGGCGCAGAGCCGGCCTCGGCGCCGTCGTGCATTAGGTAGCGCTTGCCCGTCTCGGTGGCGCTCACCCGTTTTCGGAGGCTCCGTTTGGCGCAGGGTGTGGAGGCCACCGTGGACGGCGTGCTGGGGGGCTACGGGACCGTCAGCGGGCGGGACATCGCGGAGAGCGCCGCCTTCCTGCGGGACGCCTTCGGCGCCCAGCTGGCCGGCTCCACGGCGGAGGGCCGCCGCCTCGTGGCCGCAGGTCCAAGCGACGGCGGCCGCCACGGCTGCATCGCCGAGCCTCCCACCCGCGGGGCCGGCGACGCGGCGCTGGGGTCGTTGCCGGGCCCCCCGCCAGCACGGCGCCGCCGTTGATGCCGGCGTGGTGGCCGCCTCACGCTGTGGCAGACTGCGGCGCCGGCGTGGGCCGAGTCACGCAGCACCTGCTGCGCCACTTCTTCCATGAGGTGACCGGAGCCGTCAACTTGTACCCACTGCTGCGTGCTGCTGCCTGCATTCACCACAGACGAGGTCAGAGTCTTGGGCAGTGGACCAGGGCCGCCAGCTTCAGGCGTCTGCAGTTGTTGTGGCCTTGGGACAGGTGGACCTTATCGAGCCGGTGGATCACTTCCTGGCGGCCGCTCGGAACACTCTGGAGAGCTCGAGTCCCACAACCACGGCGGCCGTGTCCTTCATCTGCTTGCCCCTTCAGGTTCATGCTCTTGACGGACTCGGTAGGGTAGTTTCACTTGTTGTCAGGCCGCTTACAGCTCCAGAGGTAAAGATTGGAAGATTGTCGAAGTTGCGTGGCAGATGAGATGCTGTCATGGGACAGGCTGCTCATTGAGCATGTGGGGGTGCCACTTTTGTGGCAGGATTTCACTCCTCAGGCCGGCAGATATGACGTGATTTGGGTGCAGTGGTGTCTCGGCCACCTGACTGACCATGACTTTGTACGCTTCTTCGGGCGGGCGCAGGTAGCACCAACACCGTCAGCTTATACTTGCATACTGACGATGCCTTCCGCTCATGTTCCACCTTGGCAGTCTGTCACTGAGACTGAGACTCAGAAAGGTCATACACATGGTACACTGAGTTTCTAGTATGCGTGGGTTTGCGGTGATCAGGCTGGACTCAAACCGGGGGGGCTCATATTCGTGAAAGAGAACAACGCCAACCAGGGTAAGCATGTCATGTTATCCAGCCAAGAGCGCGTGTGTTTCCCCGAATCATCGTTCGCAACTTCTGTGCACCACAGCATGCACTGTCAGAGGTCTTACTCGCTGACGAGGCCTTGCAGGCTTCAACTTGGACAAAGAGGACAGTAGTCTGACAAGATCAGATCCATACTTGCGCGACCTCCTCCGGAAGTCTGGCCTGCACCTGAGACTCGTCAGAGTGAGGCTTCCTCCCTACTGCGCGTCAAGCCTTTCTGCCAAGGGTCAGATCGCCACTTAGCTGACCCTTCTCTTTGCTTGCTCCAGTAGACAGTCAGGCATAGACCGAAGGGCACTTGTGCTCTCAGAGATGCAGCATGCTGCGGTTGAGTCCTCAAATCGTCTGCTGCCATGCTTGACAGCGGCAGAAGAATTACCCGAAGGAGCTCTTTGCGGTCAGGATGTATGCCTTGTCACCCGACGAAGCACCCTCCATCCCCGTTGCCAAGCAGACCAGATTCAGGCAGAAGAGTAACCTGCCCGGGCTCATCTCTTGACACAGATTTCGTTTGCAAGCCTGTCACACTGCGAGAGGCACTTGCATGCGAGAGAATCTCAATTGCGTAAGAGACCTCAGTGTGCAGGCTGTACGTCGCACAGGATGTTAGCGACCAATTTGACATTCTTGGCAAGCATATTTTACATATGACCATTGGTGAGGTCCCTAAAGAAGAAAAATATGTTGTTGGGTCCCCCTGTATGTACTCCTGGACGTACCAGATGTATCGATGGGAACTTGACTAAGCAGTCCTGCTCTATATACAGAAATGTGCTTGCAGCAGGCATCCTAGCAGAGCGTGCGGGCTGCACTGGATGCTCGAGTGAGAGATCTCCGATGAGGGGGCCAAGTGGCTGTAGCAAACTGGCCAAAGGTGGGTGGGCAGGCAACTGGAGACGGCACGTGTCAGTAGGCGATGCCTCCACTGAGCCCATCACCATCATGGACCAAGCTGTCCGCCAGCCAGTAGCCATCCCAGTGCCCACCCAGTCGCTACCCACCCAGAGAGCATCTGGACGGAGGTGATCAGTCATCAGAGCATCATGCGTGCAATCAATGCACGACGGGCGCAAGCATTACTCCACTTGTATCAGCTGTATTAAGCAGACATAAAATTATGACTCGAGAGCGTAATACAGGGCAGTGCTAACTGGCTTCTGGCTGTCTGCAAGCACTCATGTAAAGGGGGAGGACAGAGGACCGCAGCCTGAGGTGGGAGGCAGGCAATAGGCGGTGCCCATACACACCTGTACAAGCGAGAGCTCAAAGGTCTCGTCGTCGTCTGGGCGGGCTCCGATGATCCTATACCGCTGTTTGAATTCGCGCTGACAAGATCGTACCAAGAGTTTGCACACCCACACATTTCGATCAGTCGTCCAGAGGTCAGGGCTGACCAGCAGCAAGCAACCTACACAAGGCCCGACAGAGCAAGGAACTCCAGCTTGTGCTGTGGAGATGGGCGACAGTCGCGCACAGACAAAGGAATCCTCGGGAGGAACGCCTGACCTCACTTGGCCGGAATGTGCTGAGGATGGTGGCTTCCTTGTGATGGAGCAGCACTCTGTAGGTTGAGTGGTGGAAGATTCTGCGAAACCGCTCAAACTGGCCTAGATCGTACGTGTGCCCAAAGTACCTGGACCGTTGAAAGGGATCGAAACCTGCAAACTACAAGCACGATGCAGCGCGAGATTCAGGCGAGTAGGCCGGTGCAGCAGTCGGTTCGGCAACCCGTGCAGATGCCCCCATCGCTCTGACTTGCCTGCCGGGGCCAATGCCTGGCATCCCCCTCAAGCAGCCCCAAGCGTACTCCTCCGGAGCATCTTGACGCACTGCTGGTCCTAGAGATGGGGATCCTGTCTACCCTTCCGAGGTGCACAGGTGCAGCTGGTTGCGAGCACACCCTGTACATGACTTCGACGCCGTGGTCTGCATACGGCTGGTCGTTGTCCTTCAGGGCGCCCAGCTGCACATGCGCCGCCTCTCCTCTGCCGACAGCTGCATGAGGGCGGGGAGATCGAGGCGAGCCGCCGGTCACAGGCATCCATGATAGACACTGCCTTGCTCACAGCGTGAGCGAGGCCGAGAGCGGCGGCAGCGCTGCAGCCGCGACTGCTCCGTTGCTTGCTGCTATACGGCCGTCAGCCGAGAGACGGCGGCGGCGGCATCAGAGACGACACCTGCAGGCTCGGCCCAAGGGGCCTCTCCCTGGCCTTGCTCCTGCACAGTAGCAGCACCGGCAGACCGGACCCTCCACCGTCAGTCGGACGGCGGCGCTCACGGCCTCGCCATCTACTCGAGGGCCTCGCTAGCGCCAGGGGGCTCGCGGAGGCTCGCCAGTGCGGCGGGCCGCGGACCAGGACGTCGGCAGGAAGTCGGGGACGCCGCCCGAGGCGACGCAGCGGCCGCCGCCGCGCGCCGCCGCGAAGGCGCGGCCGAGCGAGGCGGCCGCCATGGCGGCGCGGCGGGGCCCCCGATTGCAAACCCTAAACCCGCTGGGACCCTGGACACTCCATGTTCCGACCAACCGCGCTCGCTCCAACTCCTGCCGGCGGCGCCCGCGGTGGCCGCCATTGCCGATCGCTTGCCAGTGGCGGCGCCTCGAGGGCGAGCGCCCCGGTGGCCATGGCGTCCGCTGAGGCTGCGGCGCCTGGCGAGGCGCCAGGGGACGAGGCGGCTGCCGCTTCTCAGCACATTTTGGGTGGGTGCTCTCACTGCCGTGGAAGCTGCGCCGCTATCCTGAGCACGACGCCTGCCGCTCGGGGCCGCGGTCGAACGCGACGTGAGCCGCTGCAGCAGGGGCGAGGGGCTGCCGTCGAGCTCTAGCCACTGTGCAAAGCAAGGTGTCGTAGACATGCGCCTGAACGGCGGTTTGCGCGCATGCCTTCTCCTTGGCATGGTGTCATCAGCCGTCGAAGATGCGCTGATGCTGGCGATCACCTTCGGTCACATCGTCGCAGTACCATACACGAAAGTGGAGGAGAGCTTCAATGTGCAGGTCGGCCTCAGCCGCTAAAGTCGTCGTTGATTTGGTCCTCAGCATCTCACCTGGCAGTGGACCCTTTAAGCAAAGATTAGTGGCCAGGACAGCCGACCTCCGCATCACGGCTGCAGTGCGTTTTCTCCTGAGCTCTCAAAGAACGATTGAGCTCTTCACTGTGACTGCAGGCGATGCACGACTTGCTCTACCATCGTACACACCTTGCCGAGGTCAGGCCCTGGCCACGCCCTTAGGAAGGCTTGTCTCAGGCTTCTGGCGTCTTCGTCAAAACGGCTCGATGCGCTCCCTCGATCGTGATGTCGAGACATGGTGGGAGCTGAAGCCCAGTCTGTTCCTCGCGCAGTATGACCATTTCGCATTCCCCGGCGTGGTGCCTCGCACGTTCATCGGTATCTTCAGCCTCATGCTCCTGCTCTGTGTCAGTGAAGCCGCATGATAGCCGCAAGAATTAGGCATACATTGACATAGTGTGACTCTGAGACGCCTGCGTGAGGAAGGCTCACCTTCTACAGGCCAACCAGTCTGGAGCAGCCAATGGCTCACAGCGATGTTGGCTGCCTACCTGGTGCTCGTGTGCAGGGGCGATCGTGGTGAGCCTTTTGTCTGCTCCTCTGGTGGCAGCTATACAAGCCCTCAGTCTGCCCAAGCTGTACTCTCTTTACGCAGGTCGGCTGCTCCCTCAAGTCTCGAGCATCATGCAAATGTCATCAATTGAGCCGAATGCTGGCTTTACCGCCGAGAAGACGGGCCTGCCAATGCTGGGCAGGATTGGCAGCCTGATCGAGGCACACAACTTACGTCTGAGCTGACCGGGGTAGGACATGGATGGCAGTGCGCTTGGTGCAGGGTGCTCTCTTGGTGGCATCGTTCAGCAGGCTCCGCAGACAGGTACATGCGTTCGCACCTAGCCGCTTTCGCTGAGCCCTGGTGGCGAGTAGGTGTAACCATGGCGGCGGCTCAATGATCTTCCCAGCTTGTGACACTCTGGCCCTCCTCACCCTACAGGTGGCAGAGAAGTTTGGCATGCCAGCCGGCAGAGCATTTGCACTCGTGACAGCATCTCAGTTCCACCTCCTCTACTACTGCAGCAGGCCGCTGCCCAATTCGTTTGCTTTGAGCATTGGTGAGTTGTGCACCACAGGAACCCGTGCACGAGTGCCTGTCATGCATCCTGCTGTACCCGACAGGTTCTCTCTGTCAGCAGCGCTTGCAATCGGAAGTGATGCAGCGTAGTGCGAGTTAGAATGTCGACTTAGCAGCACGTGGTGGTCTTGATACACTCGACACTCTCATGATGTGACAGCCAATCTCGCATATGCCTTCTGGCTGCAGGGGCGAGTCCGAGTCACGCTGTCCTTGTTGGTGAGTTTGCCCTTGGATGCCCCTGCTGCTCGTTTGTATGACGGGCTAGCATCCTGCGACAGCTCTTTGCAAAAGTCAGGGTGTGGCTCTTATTCGTACACACGCGCTTGCTCGGTCGTCCTCGGTGTCACACGATCGGGACAAGAGCAAGTGACCGCCAACTGATTCTGTCCCTGCAGGTCTTTGGAACGGTGGCCTTCCGTTGTGACCTTCTCATCCTTCTAGGGCCGATCGGTCTCTCGCTTCTTCTGGTGAGCCTGCGAGACGGCTGGACCGTGTCATTGATTGGACCCCTCCTTCCTTCTTGTAGCTCTCTGCTGGAATGACGATCCTCTGAAGTAGGCTGCCTTTCCTGGATAGGGCTTCTGCAATCGCGTCCTAGTTTTCTGAGGAAGATCTTTCATCGCGCGATGCTTCACAGACACGTTCGATCAATCTGTGGAGAGCTGTCGGGTGCTGTATGTTGGCCGGGCTCATGAGCCTGGGTGAGCTTCCAACTCCACGCTCTCGTGTGGTATGTCAGATGAGATGAATAGCTACTGGCGAGCAGCTACTGGAGGACTCCTCAAGGGACGTGCGGCTGTGCAGGTGCGACCGTGATAATAGATTCCTACATGTGGCGGAGATGGTTGTGGCCAGAGGGGCAAGTGCTGTGGTTCAACACTGCTCTGGACCGTAGTTCGGAGTGGGGGGTATCCACCGTTCTGCCACAAATCCCCCCATGCGCAAGCTTGCCTGAACTCTTGGCTCTCCTCTCCATCTGTGGCAGCTCTGTCGACACAGTCAATGGCTGCGCTGGTGCTTCGTTTGAGTGGTCCTCCATTCTCCAGCCCATAGCCGAGTCCATCCTGAGCCTGCTGGTGCGGATGGTTGCAAGGCAGGTCGCGTAGTTCACTGATGAAGCTTCGCTTCTGACCTTGGCAGGTGTCACCGGTGCACTGGTACTTCACATCAGCACTTCCGAGGTCGCTGTTGGGAGCTCTGCCTCTCGCTCTTGTGAGTATATGCAGCATGGCCACCACGTACGTCGTGCACATGTCGGCAGGGCAGAGGGCTGGTCGACGGGCAAGGCAGGACGCAGGATCCCAGTCGGCTTCGTGTCGTGCGTCTGTCGCAACTTACCATGGAGAGGCTGCCTCTGGCAGGTGGGAACGCTGGTGGAGCGGAAACTCTGGCAGTACATCGTACCGGCAGTCACCTTCCTCGTCCTCTACTCCAAGCTTCCACACAAGGTCTTTGCCAGACTGGCCGCCGGCGTGAGCCGGCCAGAGTTCGAGCCTCCGCTCGGACACGACGACGTGCTCACTTGCGCAGCTGTCCCTCTGTTCCTGCCAGAGCCCTGCTTCAATGAGAGCTCGGCCGTGACATCTGCCGTGCTCTGGTCACGCTGCTGTCTGCAGGAGTTACGCTTCATATTGCCGGCCCTCCCGCTCTACAACATGGCCGCAGCAGTTGCTGTTGCAAAGTTGTGAGTCTTCTCTGTGCACAGCAGGAGCCATCAGAGCTTGCATGCTGCTCTGATGAGCGAAGATGTCGTCGGGCCTGCATGCTGGCATCCCGACCGAGAGATGACCGGAGTCACTGGTGCAGCACCGGCGCTCGCATGGACGCGTCGCAGAGACACCTGGAAGGAGCTGACTGTGGCACACGGTGCCACTCTGCGGCTCAATGGCCCAGGTTTGCCGAGCGGAGAGCATCGGGATCACGCGCGCTCCTCTCGACAGCTTGCGGAGCGCTCCTCCTGGCAAGGTGCAGCTTGTGAGCCCGTGTACTGATGGTTTCGATTCGACATTAACAGCATCAGCAGCATCTTCTGCTCAAGGCCTGCCTCGTGCATTCCCCGGTCGAGCTCGGGGGCCCTGGATGCATGCCCATCCTCTCGCTGATCCTGCACGCCAGATGAAGGCTCAGGATGAGGGCTGTCAGCACTCCTCGACAAGCACACGCTGAGCCAGCCCTGTATATCCGGCGACCGCTCACTCGCTCCGTGCATGGACCTGACTGTGTGCAGCTGGGCTGGGGCGCAAGTGCTTGCAATCGCATCATACCTGAACTACCCGGGTGGTCAAGCCAGTGGCGTCCTGCACAACATGGGTCAGTCTTCGTGCGCACGTGCTGTCGTCATCGCACAAAGCGACACAAGACTAAGCGACACGAGACTCTGTCCGAGCAAGTCGGCCATGCAAGGGCATCAACCGCTCGAGCCGGTCGAGGGGTATCTATTAGCTCTTAGTAGCTTAGACGCCGTGGACGTACAAGTGACCTGCTCACTCCATCCGATCACCTCCCGCAGGCGGAGGTGGCACGCACGGTGACCTGCTCGGGCGCTCGGTTCACGTCAGCGTCTTGCCGGCTATGACTGGCTTCTCGAGGTTCTGCGAGAGAGGTCCTCCGTGGAAGTGAGTCATCAGCTCCACCACCGGCAGCTGGCTCGGCACATGCAATGCGGAAACAGGCAGAGTCGAGAGCTATTCGCATCTATTGAGCACGTTCGCTGGGCCCGGTCTGGCAGGCACGTCACCAGCAAGTCCCCTTTTCATTTCCTAGTATTGAGGTTCCGTTTCCTCGTGATTGAACGACTCATGCCGATGGTCGCAAACCCCATGTCTTGGCAAGCCTATGCACTCAGTGCAGGACCTTGAAGGCGCAGCTCTACTGAGCAGAGAGCTCCAGTGCACATCTAGGCTGACACCAAGCTCTTCTTTCCCTGCTGTCGCAGATATTCCAAAGAGGAAGGCATTCCCCTCCAGAACCTGGTGCAGCACAACTTCACATTCCTGCTCAGGTGAGTCGCTCATTCGCACGTCAGCCCGGCAACAGCCCGTGGACGAGCCGAGGTGAGGTGACCACGACTAGCTTCAGCACTGGCGAGGCGGTCGACATGCACCAGCGCACGGTGGTTGCCTGCTCTTGTGGCAATTTAACTCGGCCGTGCTGTCGCCGCCTGCAGTGACGAAGCGGCGGTCCCTGGCTTCGGCTGCCTGGCCACAGTCACGGGCTTTTCGAGGCTCGAGCTTCGACGGTCTTTTCCTCCTCTGTCCTATGTGAGCTTTCTGGCCAGTGTCAAGGCTTGGTTTCTGTGCATTGCAAACCCCGAGGAGACTGCCTCATGGATAGATGCTGCGGGTGGTTTGACGGGTCCTGACTGTCTTTGTGGCAAGCACAAACCGCCCTTGACAGAGTCGACCGCGGTGACAGGTGTTGCTGCCCAAGGTCTACATCCACAAGCGGCTCAGAGACGAAGGACCGGTCAAGCCCTCTGCTCGAGCAACATACAACCAGTCTGTGTCCCAGGTCGTCTTGCGGGAGCTCATGACAACCAGCCTCGTGCTGGGAGGTGGCGTGCTCTTGACCTGTCTGACCCGGCAGGCGACCAAACCCAAATTAAAGCTGGGGTGACCAGTCACCTCCGTCCGTCGAGCTTCCCTCCCACGTCGCCACCAGGCCTTACCCTGATCAAGGAGAGGTGCCGACGAGTCCTTGATGTGGTTCCCCTGAAGGGCACCCAGTTGCCGCCATGCGCGCTCAGAGTTGTTCTCGCGTACCAGATGAGTCGGAGCATCAATGGCATTGACACGTGAACAACACGAACACGCCACATGGGAAGCTATGGATCAAACGGGTAGCAACAAGACATTTGGAGGGCACTCTGTAAGGAGGAGGACGAGGGCCCATCGGTCCAGCCTGGTGGTGCAGCACGGCCTCGCTTCCTCGTGCCCAGATGGCCGGCACTCCTTGTGTAAGAAAGCGAGGTTCCCGAGCGAGCCCGTGGGGATCTGCTGGCCAAGTTCGTCGTCACCTTGAAGCAAGCCGTCGCACCATGTAGCATGACTGGCTGATGCCCCATACCAAGTGGGAGTACTGAAGTTGATGTACAGGTGAACGAGCGGTCGAGCTGAGAACCATTCGAGCAACCCAGTGGGCCGAAGGAGCGCTCTGTGACTGGGGATGCCCCGGCACATCGGCTAAATCCAAAGCTGAGGCCGTGCTCCCGTGCGCCCTGGCCATGGCTGCCACCCGCTTAGGGCCCATCACCTGTCTGCTTTCAATGCTCTCGGACGTGTTAATATTTTTAGTTTCGATGGTAGAAGTCGTGTCAAAGTAGGAACACAGAGTGACGTAAGCAAGAAGCGAAGATGGTATCACTTGACAACAAAGACAGCGTGAATATACGAGCAAGACTGAAGGTGACAATAAATCAGAGGTCCCACAACGAAGTCGAGAGAGAAGCAAGCAGCGCGCAAATATTGGACCAAAGAAGGCCACAGACGCTGTAGCGTTGTATCCCATGCTGTGCACACTTCTATCTGATAGACAAGTGGGCAAGGGATGAACACCTGTAGCGCTCCTTGTTGAATGAAGAACAGCACTAGTATCGTACCTGCCACCTCAGTCACCCCCCACCATCTCCTCCGACCTTGCAGAGCACTAGATCAAGTCATTCAGGTTGCCCGAGCCTAAGGTCTCATGTCACCAAAGCCCGATGCCTGGCTAGCGTACCAACTCACACAGCCCGGACGACTCGCTCGTCGAATGTCGTCTCGTCCATTGCACGACCTGTTGCCTCGATACTTTGATACGATCGCCCCTGTTCACAAATCTTCAGACGATGACTGAGCACGGAAGCAGGTCGATCGCAGTCACGACAGCTGGCGGATGGGTCGCGTCGGACCGTTGTCTCGTCTGCGCGACGTGTTGCCTCGATTGTTTACTACGATCGCCCAGGCTCTCAGATTCTGATCTCAGGACGATAGCTGAGGAGAAGTTGGTCGATCTGCCAGCTGGCGCTAGTCGTGAGTATGGCACATAACTTGCGTCGGAGCCAAACTCGGCACGTGATCGGATGGCCGAGCGGTCTAAGGCGCTGGAGTAAGGTTCCAGTCCGAAAGGGCGCGGGTTCAAATCCCGCTCCGGTCATTGGGAGCTCAACTTTTTCTTGAGGTTGAAGTGTATCGGGAAGTGGCGTACGTTGTACAACGTGGGTACCTTTGTTTACAATGACTTGACGATGATGAAGTCTCCGTTTGTAGCCCAGAAGCTTCAAGCTCCACTTTGGAAGCGTTGTTGCTTCAAAGCTCATCGCGCGAGTTTCCCAGTCAGATTTTGGGTTGTCAGCAACCATGTATAGGCTAATGATCAGTAAATACCTGGAAGGATCTCCCATACAGGTATGCTTGGTAGACATTCACCTTCGTATGCAGGGTAAAGTTTCTCAGCTGAATTTTTGCTAAGGCTGGTACGGCAATGGTGTCACGGTGTTCTTCATTATCTTGCTGCTGCTGAGGACAGCACCCATGCCTATTGGAGTCCAATCCACCTCTAGAGAGACTTCCTTGTTGTAGTCCTCAGACGTAATTTGAGTCAGAGCGTGTTTTCCCGTTCAATAAAACAGCTGACGCGCTGGCGTCCAATCCCATTTCATTATCCTGAGCAAATCTTGAGAGATCGAGCGTGTGAGTTCTCAATGAAATGCCTGTAGTAAATTGGCTAAGCCAAGGAAAGAAGGCAATGACTAGAGATCAGTAGGTGCTGAAATTGCCAACACAGCTTGCACTTGTGCATCTTGTGGGGACAAACCCATGTCAGTAATCTGGTGACCAAGATAGGCAACCTCAGTAATCCCGATTCCGCATTTGCCTGGGTGACGTTCAAGTCCAGCAAGCCTGATTGTGCCCAGAATCACTTGCAACATGAGTCACATGTTCGGTTTCTCGGTAAACGTCTGACTTGATATCGGCACATCATCAATGTCACGACGAGCAAATGAAAGGCCTCTCAAAACCCCTTCGATGACGCTTTGTAATATAATTGGAGCATTCTCGAAAGCAAAAGGCAGTTTGATCCATTGGTAAAGAGAGCTCGTACCCTGATTGACACCCCAGAATGCTGTCTTGTGTTGATAGAATGTTTGATATCTATACGGTTGTAGCACTGCCTAAGATCCACGACAGAAGAGTCCACTCGGCCCAGTGAAAGGAGTAATAGTGGCAAGATGCACAGTATGCAATAAGGATCAAAGGCGAGCAGGAAAACATCCGCAGTGTGCTCTGACAACAGTCTCACCTAGCAAGGTTTGAGCCGAATGCTGTCTGTTTGGCCACGACCGCCAAGAAGACGGGCCTGCCGATGCTGGGCAGGGTCGGCAGTCTGATCGAGGCTCACGAGTTGCGTCTGAGCTGACCGGAGTAGGACATGGATGGCAAGTGCGCTTGGTGCAGGGTGCTCTCTTGGTGGCATCGTTCAGCAAGCTCCGCAGACAGGTACACGCGTTTGCACCTAGCCGCCTTTGCTGAGCCCCAGTGGCGAGTAGGTAGATTCATGGCGGCGACTCGACGCTCTTCCCAGCTTGTGACACTCTGGCCCTCCTCACCCTACAGGTGGCAGAGAAGTTTGGCATGCCAGCCGGCAGAGCCTTTGCACTGGATGACAGCATCTCAGTTCCACCTCCTCTCTGCTGCAGCAAGTCGTTGCCCGACTCGTTTGCTTCGGGCATTGGTGATTTGTGCACCACTGGAAAATCCGTGCACGAGTGCCTGTCATGCATCCGGCTGACGGGTTCTCTCTGTCGCACTGCTTGCGATTGGAAGTGACGCAACCTCGTGCAGCTCAGAATATCGTAGCAGCACATGGTTGTCTTGATACACTCGACACTCTCATGATGCGACAGCCGATCTCGCGTATGCCTTCTGGCTGCACGGACGGGTCCGAGTCACGCTGTCCTTGTTGGTCCTGGGATGCCCCTGCTGCTCGTTTGTATGACGGGCAAGCATCCTGCGACAGCTCTTTACAAAAGTCGGGGTGTAGCTTTCCCTGGTACATACGCGCTTGCTTGGTCGTCCTCGGTGCCACACGATCGGGACAAGAGCAAGTGACCGCCAACTGATTCTGTCCCTGCAGGTCTTTGGAATGGTGGTCTTCTGTTGTGACCTTCTCCTCCTTCTAGGGAGAGAAGGCGCGCGGGGCGCATGAATTGAAAGGGAGGCCAATTCAAGCCAATACATTGTTCAGGCAGAGTCGAGTGCAGACTAAACAATGCTACATAATACGGAGACCTAATCTAAGGTACCTAAGATGACATTAGTACCCACGGGTGAGCACAAACAAATCTGACAAGCTAACTTGGGGAGCTGGAGCGCCGCCACGAAAGTCGGAGGCCTGACTTAGAGCGCGCCCTGCACGTTGATGAAGAGCCAATGCTTGCGAGCGCTGCAAACTAAGCGAGAGCCGCATTCTATAATATGCAACTAAGGCCTGCGGAATGCTGGAGTGGCCCAAGCTGCCCCCCCGACTTCGACGACGCGCATCAACCAGCCGGGCCAGATGCTGGATCAGGGAGGACCATTTCACGCCGTAGCCTCCATAGATATCCATGGCACACGGGTAAAGATGGTCCCCTCGAGGATGATCATGGTAGTGCCGCTCCTTCTTGCGCTCCGCGCTGGACGTGGCCCAGCCAGACACGGTTGACGTTGGTGCGCCAGCCTTGTATGCGTCGATCAGTACCACGTCCAAGAGCAGACGAGGCCCACCGCCCCGCGGGGTAGCGACCACGTCCAGACGCCGCACGTATGGCTTGCCGCGCCTTGAGGAGATTGGCATGATCCCAGACACCTCCATCGCCGGATGATATCCCGCCTCTCGCACAATGCCAAACATGGTATCCCTTAGTAGGTCGTGGGAGGCAATGCGCTCACCCCCCTCAACACACCTCAGCATGTGCGAAGCTAAGGCGAGCTTGTCGTCGGCAATGTGGCCACACTCGCACTGGCGGATGCCAGCCAAGCAAGGGGGGGGGAGGCCAAGGTGGTGGTGGAGCGCCGTGCGGAAAAGGTTGTCAGAAAGCCGAAGGGACTCGTAGATCGGCAGAGCGTTTAGCCACTCCGACGCGCCCGGGGAGCCGATTGAAAGGAGCCGGGTAAGGCCACGTCTATCGTCCTTGAGCAGTCCCTTCAAGTCGGAGGCGGCCTGCACGTCCGCAGCGTGTGTGTAGTGAGCCTGCGCTTTCCTATCGGAACAGCGTGCCCATGCCGCAAAATCTGCATGACCCTCGGCAAGTGTTGGTAGGGAGCACGAGAGGTCATGCAGTGCTGCGGTTAGGGAAAGCTGGAAGGGCCTGGTCCCTGTTGCAACACCCGCTATAGCGGGTGCTAAAACAGCCTGGCCCCTCAGGATGAAGCGACTGGAGATGGTGGAGGCCACTTGGGCCCAGCAACCCAGGTGAGCTGCTTGGGACAGGCGAGCCAGTGGACGGCACCCAAGGCCGCCTATGCTGGTAGGAAGGGTACACTGGAGGATGGCAGCCGGCGTGGCGGACAAATTGGGATGGTCCACCAGGCCGTGAAGAGCCTGTTGGAGTCTGGAGTCCACGGTAGAGTAGATGGCGTTTAGTGCCGTGGTGGGGGGTACAGTCCGCAACAGGTAAGTGGGACGCTGGGCCACACACCGGGTGAGGATGGCCACCGCAAGCTGCGCATCCTGTAAGGAGGGGAGGGCCGGGAGGGTCTGGAGATGGTTCTCAAGGGTGGACTCCACAACTTGCTCCACATGCGCAGCAGCCCCCAACGGGACTCCAAGCACCACCATGCCGAGTGGTGGGGTCTGGCACCCAGCCGGCAGCTTGATGGAGGGAGGGATGCCGGCTGGAGACCAGGCTGAACACTTCTCAGGCCGGATGTGGAGGCCGAGGATGTGAAGCTCGCGCTCCAACGTGCTGTAAGCGCTGGTGACTTCAGTTGGGGGTCCCGCAAGGGTGGTGTCGTCGGCGTAGCTTGGGATCAGGACAGCAGGGTGGGCCTCCGCCGTATTACGCAGCGCACGTAGGTGTGCCAATGCAAAGAGGAACCCGCCCAAAGGGTCTCCCTGTCGGGTGCCTGTGCTGGATTGCAAGACCACCTGTGACGTGCCCGCTCCCCAGAGCAGGCGGGAGGGTGCTCCGTAGGAGCACCGGAAGAAAGGGATGAGGGAGGGAAAATGCGTGCGCAGCTCCTCGGCGATGACACCTCTGTCAACGCTGTTGAATGCATTCTTCACGTCCACTGACAGGGCCATCCAATCGGGATTGCAATCCAGGGCAACACGTAGACCGTGAACCACTGTCTCCGCGCCCGCAGACAGCCCTGCGCCGAACTGGTGGGGGGAGAAGTGGAGCTGCGCCGCCTCTTTGTGCTGCTGGAATAGGGTCTTGGAAATCAGTCGGGTAAGGACCTCGCCCATCGCAATTGGTCGGACGCCTCCGGTGGGCTTGGAGAGAGCGAGCAGGGTGCTGCTGGTGAGTGCTGCCCGGGCCTTGGGTGGAAGGAGGCCGCGCGCCACCGCTTGGCACACTTTGTGCAGCAGACTGAAGTCACCTGCCTCATCGTCGAGCCAGAGCTCTCGAAGGTGTTCAAAGAGCATGCCCGAGGGCCCTCCAGCCGCTGCTTTCCGGCTCTGCACCAACGCTGTCCGCAGAGCTGCTGGGTTGAGGTCCACCATGGTTGGGGGCTGAAACTCCTCGAGCCAGGGGGGTAGGGGGCTTGGGGCAGGGGGGTGGAGGGTCCTGAGAGCAGCAAGGGTTTCTGCATCGTGAGGTGCTGGGGTGGCTGGGTCCAGAGCTTGGGCAGCACGGGACAGGTCCCCTGCGCGGCCAAAACGAATGGCCCGGCGGACAGCTGAAGCCTCTAGGGACGATCGATCTCTTGCTTCTTCTGGTGAGCCTGCGAGACGGCTGGACCGTGTCATTCATTGGGCCCCCTCCTTCCTTCTCGTAGCATCTACTGGAATGACGATCCTCTGAAGTAGGCTGCCTATCCGGGATAGGGCTTCTGCAACCGCGTTCTAGCTTCCTGAGGAAGATGTTCGGTCGCGCGATGCTTCACAGACACGTTCCATCACACTGTGAAGAGCTGTCGGCCGGGCTCATGAGCCTGGGTGAGCTTCCCACTCCACGTTCTCGTGTGGTACAGCAGATGGATGAGCACCTACTGGCGAGCAGCTACTGTAGCTGACCTTGTGAGAATAGACTCGAGCTGAGGGGAATGCAAGTTTGGCACGGCGCAAACTCTGGACAGAAGGCGCCGAGGAGGGCTTGCAGGCCCCAAACTCTCGAGTGTAGTGCCAGAAAGAGGGGGAAAGTCGGTGTCGGTGCCGAGCAGTCGTAAGGTACACTATCACGCAGCTTCTTTGGACAAGAGTCCCACTCGCTGGCTGTCAGAGGACTCCTCACGGGACGTGCGGCTGTGCAGGTGCAACCGTGATGATAGATTCCTACATGCGGCGGAGATGGTTGTGGCCAGAGGGGCAAGTGCTGTGGTTCAACACTGCTCTGGACCGTAGTTTGGAGTGGGGGGTTATCCACCGTGCTGCCACGGTTCTCCCCAGGCGCAAGCCACGGTTCTCCCCATGCGCAAGACTTGCCCGACTCTGCTCTCCTTTCCGTCTTGTGGGAGCTCTGTTAACACCCCTTATCACAGTCAACGGCTGTGATGGTGCTTAGTCTGCGTGGTCCTCCATTATCAGATCCACAGCCGAGTCCATCGTGACCGTGCTGGTGACGAAGATCGCAAGGCAGGCCGTTTAGTCCACTGATGGAGCTTCGCTTGTGAAACATGCAGGTATCACCTGCGCACTGGTACTCCACGTCAGCGCTTCCGATGTCGCTGTTGGGAGCTCTGCCTCTGGCTCTTGTGCACAGTATGGCCCACTCGTGTGTCGTTCACATGTCGGCAGGGCAGAGGGCCGGTCAACGGGCAAGGGAGGACGTGATCCCAATCGGCTTCGTGTCGTGCTGCTGCAAGTCATCACGGAGAGTCTGCCTCATGGCAGGTGGGAACGCTGGTGGAGCGGAAACTCTGGCAGTACATAATACCGGCAGTCGCCTTCCTCCTCGTCTATTCCAAGACAACATCTCCAATGTTAGAAAGGTGAGATGTTTCCTGACATTGAATGAAATGGTCGACATCTGGCAGTCTCCTTCACTGTGCATGTTTATCGGTCCGCAACGCTCTGTTGCACACAATATGCTGCAGTCAGCTGTCCCTCTAATCCCTGCTGTTGACAGAACCCTGTCAAAGTCTTCAGAAAGGTAGTCTCCACCAATATCATATCGAAGAGCTTCCATTCCTTGCCCTCTGCAGTTCTACTTCAGCTTTTTGAATGCTTAAATCTCTCCGGCACTTCACTCTTGTTTTTCAGATATATACCCTACTCCATCTGCTCGCATCGTCAACGAGAGATAGAACACATGTGCTACCCCCCAAAGATGGTGTCTTCGTGGGGTCTCAGACGAGCATGCCCTCGCTCAAGATGTTTTACTCAGCCTCAGACTGAGTCACCCTGCCCTTCTGTTTCTGCACCTGTCCTGCTAGATTGAACAAATCTCCTGTTCGACAGCCTGTCAGCACTGGCGATCCGGTTTTGTTGACTGTTCAGAATTTACCACCGACATCCACCTCATAGCCATGCTTGAGCAGCTGAGAGACAGACAATAAGTTGGATGCAAGTCCGGGTACATGGACTACCTCCAACAGTCTCCACCCTCTGATGCGATTGGAGCTATGCACCTCCAACTTCACCTCTCCTTTGCCTACAGCAGACAGGACGCTGTCATCCCCAAGGAAGATCCTGAAGGTGCGATAGGCTGATATCTCGTCAACCAATCTCGCTTGTATATCAGGTGGTGGGTGGCTCCACTGTCTATTTACCAGCTTGGCCTATCAGATTATGCTGATGCTGACAGATTCACCTGTTTATCGGCACTTGAGTTTCTTCTTCTTCTACTGTAGCCACCAGACTCCAGAGCACTTTTCTTGGGACAGTCTCGTTTGTCACATGTCCAGGCTCACGACAGTAGAAGCATGACCTTGAATCCCTGGTTTTCTATCCAGCCTGAGAACTGATCTTCTGTCTGGCGACTACTACCACCACTCTCTCTTCGCAGTTGTCTGTCAATACCTTGCTGGTGCTCTTCCACCTCGACTGGTTCAGGTGTTATTGCAGATGTCCTTCAATTTTCTGTCTAGCCATCAAAACTGTCAGAGTACCTGTCAGAGTACCTGCCAGATTTCCTGCCAAAGTACCTGTCTGATTTCTGTAAGATCTCCTGTCAGGTGGCGCTTTTGCTCCTCCGATGCTCGCTCCTTACGAAAGAAGGCGAGCCAGCAAATTTATAGTCAGGTCATCCCTGTCAATTAAAATGATGCATGACGGGTCTCGAGAAGCATCATACTCCTGCAAAAGTCCCATCGAAATGGAAAGAACCTGGTGACTTGCTGGAGCTTGCTGGAGCCTCCTCTCCTATGTCTTGTAGCTGAAGAGCCAAGGATTCCACTCTGTTACACAAACTCCTGCACTGACTCATCCTCCTCGTGTCTGCATTCATGCAATCTCATGCTGAGATAGAATGCTCTGTCAGACGTCTGTTCTCAAAGTTCTGTTCTGGATGCTCCCAGATCCCGCTAGCCAGGGGCTTGTTGACAACACCAGTTATTTCCTCATCAGCCAGATTTGCCACGAGCATCGCTGCTGCTACAGCATTCTCTCTTGAGAGAGGCCGGCACAGCCCTCGATCTGAAGTAGGCTCTACAGCATGCTAACGTTTCATAACTGCAGCATTCTG
Source organism: Spirogloea muscicola (assembly GCA_009602725.1). Taxonomy (NCBI): domain Eukaryota; kingdom Viridiplantae; phylum Streptophyta; class Zygnematophyceae; order Spirogloeales; family Spirogloeaceae; genus Spirogloea; species Spirogloea muscicola. Next base: position 319,462 of record WELB01000010.1, read on the forward strand.
TCATTTGAAATTCCACACCATCCAGCCGGTGGTCCTTGAAAATTTGGGACGAAGGACAGGAAGCGAGCCTCCCGGTGGGATCTGAAAACCTGAAAGCTCTCTTGGTCTGGCTGCTCCTGCTCCTGCCGCGGCCTCCGGGTCTCGGCGGAGTGCCTCCTTCCCTGCCTCGAGCTACTCGGACCTGATGTTGCTCACTCGCGGGTACTGAGCTTCCCTAGTATGTTGTCGTGATTGGTAGAGTAGAGGAGTCCTTCCTCGGCTTCTCATTCTTCGCCTTTGGACATTGTCCATTCTTTTTGGGCTGGCTTTGCCAGCCCCTCTTTCTTTATGGGCGAGCCTTCTTCCCTGCTCCTGCTCCTGTCTGCTGCGATCAACATTCTCTGCGAGCAACAGATTCTTGTCTGCTCCAGTCAGAGTCCTCCATCGGACGTTTGCCTTTCTCCATAGCCCAGCAGACCGCCCCCGTCGTGGCGGCACAGTCGCGGATCCGCTCATGGCGGCAGACAGCAGTCAAACTAGCACAGGTTAGACTAGCACAGACTAGCCCTGCCCAAGGCGGGTGGCAGCCATGGCTAGGGCGCACGGGATCAGCGCGTGGCCTCAGCTTTGGGGTGAGACCGGATGTGCCGGGGGCATCCCCGTTTGATGAATGCGGATGAGAATTCCCATTTACAGGGAGCGCTCCTTTGGCTCAGTGGGCTGCTCAATTGGTTCTCAGCTCGATTGTTGGTTCACCACATTATCACATTCAACAAGAAAGACGACGATCTTCTGATCTTCATACCGAAGTAGCACAAACAGCAATACGCAATTTAAGATGTGAACGGGACTCTGGTATGTTTCGACTGCAAGGAATTTATAAGAAGGATATAATCAGAAGGAAACTAAGTGAGAAGAGCACAACAACCACAACGAAAGAAACACCACAAGCGAAGGTAGCTCTTCTCAATTCTACCGTGCCTTGACGACAGTAGTACACAGAAGCGTAATGATGATTGTGGTCGATGTGAACAGGAGCAATAAAATACAGTATGCAGAATAGTGCAGCAATCCACTTTTCTCGGAGATTTTTATGATGAGAAGGTAAATTTTGAAGATGGTACCTCACAAAAAAAGATCTTGGTAAGGATATAGTCGGAATGATTTTGAACGTGGAGCAAGGAGGTATGCCTCGCACACTTGATGACGTCTTGTACGTACCGGATCTTGATGGAACAATGTTTTCTCATTGCTCGGATACTCAGGAGTACTACCAACATACATTATGGTTACTTAAAAGGGTGTTGGAATGGCTCCTTTCTCTTCATGTCATAAGAGGATTGCCACGTTAGTGTTCTAATGGTGAATTGTTTCGTATACTGTGCAGAACTCCCACTCCAACCAGAATTCTTGTTCCTAATGACCATTTTGAAAACTGATACATCTCATCTGTCTCCTACATTTGGCATAACGGCCTAGGTGAACTATAACCATCTGAAGCGAATGCAGGATGATGAATTGGTGCATGGCGTGAAGATCGAACCCTGCTCGTCACGATGATGTCTGTGGAGAATGTGCATCAGGCAAGAGGCATATTGCTTTTTTGCATCTTCTCATTCTACTGAACTCTTGGAACTGGTCCACATCAACATTTGTGGACCTATGCAGTCTACTTCTTTTAGTGATTGCGTGATTCTGAACTATATTGATGATTTCCCACGGCACGTGACTTTCTACTTCTTACTGACAAAGGATGAGTGTCTGTCCAAGTTCAAGGAGTTTGAGGCAGGAGCTGAACAGTTTATTGCGAAGCAAATGAAAATCCGACTTACAGACAATGGGGGTGAGTATACTTCTTCGCACTTTGAGATTCTCCAAAGGCGAGTGGCATCCGACATATAGAGAGATTTTTCATGCACACCTCGACAGAATGGAGTGGCTGAAAGATGGATCTTACAATTGTGGAAAGTGTTTGTTATATGCTCCATTCAGCCATTTAGTTAACAAATTTGGTCTGAAGCAGTTGCAGTATATTTGATATACATATGTATGACGAAGACTTTACACACAATAACACTTGCTGAAGCGTGGACAAAGGTGAGCCGAATGTGTCACATTTTTGAACTTTTGCTTGTGATGCCTTTGCCTATATATAAATATTCAACGGGGAAATGTGATGCAAGAAGTGCTAGATCTGCATTTGTTACTCATGATCAAGACAGCAAAGCTTAACGTTTGTTTGATCACATTGAAGAGGGCTTATCTTAGAAAGAGATGCAATTGTTATGAGTACCCTGACGTTCCTTTCATGTTAAAGATCGACGTTTCTACCTTAACACCGTGAAGAAGATCATGAAACGTGGTTGCAAGAACATCACTGCTCAACCCACACTAGGTCAGGACATATATCACTATTCTGATATCAAAGATGTTGTCTGTGTTGAAGAGAAACACGATGAGAGTGATGAAGAGAAACATGATGAAAGTGAAACGCGGAAAGTAAGTGAAAAACACTCAGACTTCATTCAAGACAATGTCTAATCGACATATTTCTCTGATCTTGATGGACAGACACAAATTTGATTACAAGGCGATGTGCAGAAGAGGGGGAGAACATACGAGAAGTCCTGATCAACGAATCATGGCTCTACCGATCATGAGACGATCACTGAGAACCAGATGATGTGTTTGCAGTCTGGACAGCTTGTTGAGGTACTTCTTTACTTCTTTGCCACCATGCCTGCGTAGAAGCCCGCGTACGCGGCCAGCGCCCCTGGGGACGGCGGGGTGGCCCGCGCCAAGTACTGGGGTCTCTGCGCAATTGCCTTGGTCAGCATGGCCAAAGGCAGCTGCATATCGTGCAGCTCGGGGAGCCGGGCCGCAGGCTGGAGGTGCTCCTCGAGGCGGGCGCGCAGCTGCCCCTCAACGAACGGCGGCGGAGTCCGGTGGTGAGCGAGAAAGAAATAAAGCTGCTGCTGATATATAGAATTGGCTGTAAGCTGCCAGCCAGATGCATACAGTTGTTCATGACGGAGCCAAAGGCTAAGGAGACAGGGCGCCCTCAATAACCCCGTGTCAGCAGTAGGAAGTCAGATGAGCTGAGGGGAGGAAGAGCAACCCCGCTGCGCAAACCAGAGGCTGCTGCAAGGGCGCGACCAGCCCGGCGATGCAAAGCAATCGCCTGGGACCGCTGTAGGCACATAGATAAACGCATTCGGTAGCAGGACACAAGACCCAAAGGCACCGAGCCACCGGGAAGGGCTGCACCCTGTTCCCGGCGCCGCTGGTCAGCTTGAGAGGCCAGCAGCGAAAGTAACGAGGACCACCGACCCCCATAACACCCATGGATGTCCATGGCCAGGCGGTAAAAGGTATCACCCGCCGGGTGGTCCTTGTACTTGTGCAGCTTCTTCTGTTCGACCACCTTCACGGCATAGCCGGTCCCAGAAGTAATGGGGCCCTTGGTACGGAAGCTGTCGGTCAGGACAACGTCCATGAGGAGCCGCTTGCCACCTCCCAGGGGGGCGCCAACCAGATCGACACGCCTCGTCCGAGGGACCCCGTCGCGGAGTTGGACGGGCATCAACCCGGTGCTCTCCAACGCCACTTGATATCCCGCCTCCTTGACGATGCCATACATGGCGTCACGTAGGAGGTTGTGGGAGCCCGTGCGCTCACTGCCTCTGGCACACCTGAGCATGTGGTCACCCATGAGCAATGCATCATGCTCAATAAGCCCACATTCACATTTGGTTCACCCCTGCCAAGCCCAGGGATGGTAAGCCAAGGCGGCGGCGCATAGCATCGCAAAACAAAGCATTTCCATCCGCAAACCCGCATGCAAAGGCAAAGCGCGGAGCCACTCAGACGCTCCCAGAGACGAATCAGATAGGAGCCGAGCCTGTCCTCGCGCCAATACACGTTGTTGCTCAAGGAGTAATCGTCCAGATATGGACGAAGCCACTTGAGCCCAGCAGCCAAGGTACGCTGGTCTGCATAAGCGGACCAATTGGCGACAACCAAGCCCACCGTGGCGTATGGGCAGCGTACATAGCACCAGTGCTGCTGGAGACTGCTCTAGGAGTGGGTGAGCAATCAGATCAGCAAGGCATTGCTGAAGCTTGGGGGGTCCCTTTGCCGCGTGCCCGCCTGAAGAAGAAAGGGCGCGCGCATTGACAATAGGGGCTGGAAAAGCCAGGCCCAAAAAAGAATGAACAGAGTACGACAAGGGGCCAGGGAAACCGCTTGGGACTGCAGGACCTCCACTTGGTCTCCACCTGTCCTCCAGAGAAGGTCGCTGGGTTGACCGTACCCTAAGCGGGAAAAAGGTACCAGGGAGGAGAAGGAGGCCCGGAGCTCCTCGCATTGGGGTAATCCAGTTAATACTGCAGCTTTCTTTGTTCTGCACTTCCTACTGCGTGGCCAGCGATGTGCGTCGATGCTGGAAATTTGTAAGCCTCCGTAACAACAACATGAACCAAGGCCCGTGGTCCTCCACCATTTGTTCACTCTCTCTTGGGCTGGCTTTTCCAGCTCCTATCCTGAATGGGCGAGCCCTTTCCACCAGGTTGCACGCCCACACAATGTCGAGTGTGCGGCGATGATGACGTCCCTGGGCATCCGTGTTGATATGCATGCTGTTGTTCACTTCCACGACCGCACGGTAACCGGCATCGCGCATCAGACCCGCCAGGGCATCGCGGAGGAGGTTGTCACCTGGGAGGCAAACTGTGCAGGGAGAGGGAACTCTTGTTTGAAGACAACAAGCTTCATTATATGGTCTGAAGCAAGCCCCGAGGGCATGGTATCAACGTGTTGATTAATCTCCATTGAAGAACCGGTTTATTAGATGTCATTCTGAGCTTACAATAACTTAAGGGGTCACGTACACAACACCTCATCCGTGCCTTACATGTTGATGACATGTCGATACATATTTGATGATGTGTCGATGCTTTGCAAGAATAGAAAGAAGAGATGAAGTCAAAACAAGTACTAGCATAATAAATCGTATCTTGGTTGGTCATACTGGATTGCAGTCAAGCGCATCGTGAGATTCTAAAGAGGACAACACGACTTGCTGTCAAGAAAGTCCTCAATCTGTGAAATGTCAGTAGAAGCAATCCAATGGTTTCCTTGATTGTACTGACTCAGTCTGGGGTGCTGATATAGAAGACAGACGGTCCACCACTGGTAACGTCTTTCTTCTGCATGGACGTGGGCTCTTATGGAGCAGTAGAAATCAATCAACACGCGCACTTTCATCAACAGAGGCTGAGTGCATGGCGGCAGCACTTGCAGTCAGACAGGCAATCTGGTGACGACGACTTATGCTTGGAATTGGCCTGCAACAACCTTTGACTACAATTCTAAGAGATTCACAGGGCAGTCTTGCTTTGGTAGCAAACCCAGTCTTTCAACTTCTTTGCGGCTCCTAAGTGGAGGTTACTAAATGACCATCCTACCAATAAAGCGTTGGCTTGTCAATTCTTTCCGGGGTGGCTGTTCACAGCGCTTGCCCCCCAGTGGGAGTGCCATTTCTTCTTCCTTTGGGAGAGCCAGAGCCACTGTCTCTGTTGGACCTCTGGTTTATTCTCACCTTCATTCTTAAATGTTCGTGATTACGTTTTCTTTGTTGTCAAGTGCCACCACCTTTGTATCTTGTTACTAATTTTGTCTTTGCTTTGACATGACTTCTACCAGCGAAACTAACAAGTCTAATGCGTCCAAGAACACTCAATTAGACACGGGCCTCGCGCTGCTCTTGCCGCTCGAGCTTCCGAGACGTCGGCTTGATACTGTGGGCTGGCCCTTGTGCAGCCTCGCCCGATGTAGGAAGATCTGCCTCTTCCGGGCCCCCTTGGAGTTTACCGATGACGAACGAGGCAACTTGCTAAGCCTCGCGCATCCCGATAATCGGCGAGGAGCGATGTACGTGCACCGAGCTGTGTGCATACGAGCCGGCACTGGCTTGTACTGACTGACGACGGAGGAGCCTGTTTCGAGTCCCTCGGACAAAGTTGCTGGCAAAGAGGTGTGCATGTCGAGGATGCGAGGCATTCAGGAGCACCCGCCTGAGCAGTCCGACTGGCGATCCATGGAATGGGAGCTCGTTTTGAGCTTATTGAATGTGGCAACCTGGAAACAATGGAAAGAATTCGGTTCGGTGCGAGCGACGAGCGATCGAGATTGGCGGGGCTGCCTGGTGCAGCACGCCGGGGCTCGACTGCGGTAAAAAGGGCACGGCTGCTGCTGCCGGGACCATCTAGATAAATGAGAGAAGGCGCGCGGTGCGCAATAGAAATAAATGGGTGGCCAGTTCAAGCTAAATGGCTGTCGACAAAGAGGATGGGCGTCGGGAATGGACTTGGGTCGGTCGGTCCTCCTGAAGCTCATGAGACATGCTGCTGACGCTCGTCTGCGGTGGCACTGCCGAGGTCCAAGTCGTCGGGCCTTCTGGAGGCCGGGTGTTGGGCGTCGTCCCTCAGTGCTATTGTGCCGCAGCACCATGTAGCATGAGCTTCGAGGACCGCATGGGAGCCCGTTGCACGGCCGGGGAGCTGCCGGTGCTTCGTGGACGGGCCGTCTGGTCGATTCGCCGTCTCCCCGCGCGCAGCTGAGATTTGAGGCTCCTCCTCGTGGTGGAGTGGCCGACCTCCTCGAGCGGGCTACCGACGGCTCTGGAGCCGACCCGGGCTCGGCTCGGCTTCGTGGCGGCTCCCGTCCTCTGAGCACACTCCCCTCAGCACTTGCCGTTGCGACACGAGCTGAAGCAGCTGTTAAACTCGAAGCTCCCGTAACCGAGACCCCAGCAGCACTTTTGGCACTCCACCAGGTAGTCCGTGCACGAGTAGGTGGTGGGAGGCCACACGGGGTTGGGGCAGGGGTTCCAGTAGCTGGACAGCAGGCAGTAAGCCGGGGACAGGATGGAGGGCGCGCCAAAGCAATTCCCGGTGCAGCCCACAGCGCAGGGGTTGCATTTACCGCCCGTGGGAGCGTATGTGGGGGATGCGTAGTTGCAGATGGCATCGCACTGAGAGGTGTAAATCTTCCCGTCCCACCCGCAGACGGGGACGTCGGGGGTGCAGCCGCAGTACCTGCCGACGGGCCACTGGCACGGAATCTGCGGGCCGTAGGAGCGAAGCATGCGTCAGTGCCAGCGCACCTGCCATCCCGTCGAGCTCGTACACTGCTCCTGGCCTCGTCACCGACTGTCAAAAGAAAAGAAGAAAGGACAACGCGGCACGCGAGAGGAGGGCAAGAGGGGCTCGAGCTTCGTGCTGACCTCGATAGTCGTGTTGACGACGCTCGTTAGGCTGTTACAGTCGGGGAGGTTGTTCTGCCAGCAGATGTTGGCCGGTGAGGCGGTAGGGCCGCATTGTGAGGCCACAGACTGGGCGATGGATTGCAGGGTGTCGTTGCCCTTGATCACGTAGGGCATGTAGTTGATGTAGTCCGTGGACACCGGCGGGGCGATGCACAGGGGCTGGCCGATTTGCAGGCGCGGAGAGTCGCACTGCAACCCGGGGTTGAGGCCCATGAACTGGGTTTCCGTCAGATTCGCGCCCATGTAGATGGTGGGGCAGGAGTCTCCGACCTGGACGCGGTAGGTCTGCGGGCACGCGCGGCGGCAAAGAGTCAGTCGGTCGGCCAGCTCGAGGGGCGTCGAAGCACACTCGCATCCCGTCACGCACTCGTTGAGCTCGCAGGCGTGCCGCGCTTGAGCGTACCTTGGAGCAGTTGGGAAGCAGGACTTGAGGGATCAGGGTGTTCAGGACGGGGCCCGTGTCGGCCGCCACGCAGATGGACATGCGGGCGGGGAGATGGTAGGGCGTGCACTGGAGCCCCGGGTTGAGGCTGTACAGCGTGGGGTAGTCGAGGCCGTAGTTCTGGACCACCCACGCGCACGTGTCCTGGTACGGCTGCACCTCGTATATCTGCCCGCACTTCGGGGGGGGCTTGATGATGGTCTGCTTGGACAGGCAGAGCTGCTGGCCCGCAAAGAGCTGGTTGCAGTTCAGGGTCGGGTTGTAGGACAGCAGCACCCAAGGCCACACCCAGGTCTTGACCAGGATGTTCAGGCAGGTGTCCCCGCTCTGTACGGTGTACGACGTCGCGCAACCGTTCGTGACGCCGTCGCTGGAGACGGAGACCGCGGTCCCTGCATCCACATGCTCTGGACGGCGTGAGACGACGACCCATGTGCTCGACTCGGATGATGATGTGATGTGCTCTCGTGCAGTGGCGAGCATCCGTGGAGGACAGGACGGTCATTACAAACGACGGTCGTCCTAGAAGGGCTGCGCGTTGCTCACCGGGGTCGAGATACGCAGGGCTGAGGTCGGCCTGGTAGCACTGGATGCCGGGGTTGAGGCTCTGGAAGACCGACTTGCTCAACTGGTACGCAGCTTGGACAGACTGCAAATGCACAGGATCGACGGTGAGAGGCCGTCCGGGCGTTGCGAGCGTCGGAATCGTGGGCGACGATCCGGCTGCGGTACACGCAGGGAGCCCGCGCATCATGAACGTGTCGAGAGTGCGCAGGTTGTGCGTACCGGGCACGTGTCGCCGAAGACGGTGGTGTAAGTCTGAGTGCCGCTTCCGTGGCCGAAGACGCATGTGGCCGAGCCATCCGACTTGGCCCCCACAATGTGGTTGCTCGGGCACCCGCAGGAGTACGACCCGTCGCCATTGTTGGTGCACGAGCCAGAGCCGCAGGGGTTCGGGTTGGCCGAGCAGGGGTTGCTGGGCACGCACTGGGGCTGCCCTGTGGACGTGGCAAAGTTCTGCACGAAGCCCGAAGCGCACTTGCAGGAGTACCCGCCCGCGGTGTTCAGGGGGACGCACTGGCCGGTGCCGCATGGGTTGGGCAGGTTGTTGCAGCCGTTGACGCTGTCAGTGATCACCGGGAACTGCACGGACGCACCGGAGCCGTGTGAGCGGTCGCGCCGGGGCACAAGAGGACGCCGAGCAGACTGCGGGGCCCGGAGAGGCTCCTCTCCGCCGGACTCCTGGCGGAAAGGGCGGCGGCGCATGCAACCTGGCCTCGGACTAACCAGCGGCGGGGAGGAGGTGATGCCGCACAGGCCCTTGCCGTCGTACATGGCCAGGCGCATGTAGCCACCCTCGCCCCATGCGGAACCCCACGAGTTCTTGATGAGCCAGTAGTTCTTGCCGCTGGCCGCGTCGGTGCCGTAGCCGACCACCAGCACCGCATGGTTGAGGTTCGAGGTGCATGCGCCGTCGTACACGCCCCCGGTGTAGTTCTGGAAGTCTGGCGCCGACGCCTCGAGGAAGACGATTACCGGTTGGTTGGCGACGGCCTTGGCCAGCGCAACGGCGTCGCGGTTCGGCACCACGTCCCAGGACGTGATGCTGGCGCCGTTGGGCTGGTTCGTGGCTTTGCACGTCTGGTTGGTGGCCAGGTACGGGTACGCGGCCGTCGTCTGAACGCCGCCGTTCTCCACGACGTACTGGAGCGCCCACTCGGGCCAGCCGCCCTGGCAGCACGTCCCCTGCTCGCAGTCGCACACCTGCTGCGCAGACAGGTTGGGCGGCGCCACGTTCTGCACGAGCGGCCACAGCCCGAGGCAGAGAGTTGAGTTGGCAAAAGCATCGTCGTCGGGACGGACTGACCGACGGAGGCAGGACTGCAGGCGGGGGCCAAGAAGCACGGCATCTCGCGGACCGCGCCGCGGCAGACCCGCATGCCCCGGGCTGCTTCGCCTCCTCCCGACCGGTCGTTGCACCCGTCGCCGCGAGCTTCTGAGACCCACCAGGACACGACGCGACTCTGCCGCACGGCAGGACATGCGACTCTGCCCGACATGCAGCACTGGCGACCAATTCGGACGGTCTGCGTCTGCGGGTCGGTGTTGTGGCTGGCCGGACCTTGGCGATGGCCCAGATGGCAGCCACGCTGTCGACGGAGCTGTGCGCCCAGCAGCTGCTGCACGCGCCCTGGTCGCGTACGGCGGTGAGGACGTTGCGCGTGCGCCAGTCCACGGCCAGCGGCGGATTCACGCTGGCGTAGCGGAAGAGGGAGCCGTTGAGCGCCAGCGTCGCCTGATCCAGGATGTACGGCGCCACGAGCCCGAGCTTCCTGATGTTGAGTCCGCGTGTGTTCGCCGCGCGCGCCTCCAGCGAGGGCGCCGCTTCGACGTGCGGCATCCGCTCGAACGCGGACAGCGCGTACTCCGGAACGGCCTCTGGCGGCGGAGGCGCCGGCAGGCTGACTAGGTGCTTGTGCTTCTTGGCGTCCACCATCGGGCCGGCCGCAAGGCAGGCGGCCAGCAGCACCGTGACCACGACGGCGGTCGCCGTCCTCCCCATGGCTGGCGCCGCTGCGGCCCCCGCCCGCCGCCGCCGCCAACGCCCGCTCGCCTGCCTGCCCGACTGAGAGCCTCGCCACGACTCCAGGTGCTCCTCCGCTTCCTCTCGCGCAGCTGCCCACTGCCGCGCTGGGGGTCGCCTCTAATGGGCGTGTAGCGAGCCAAGAGCAGGGCCGCCGGCGCTGGCAAGCCGCCGCGAGCCGCCGCCGCTGCTAAGGCTGGTGCGAGCGATGGAGGGCCGAGCCGGCGCCGGTGGAGGGAGCGCAGAGCAGGCCGGCCACGGCACTGCCGAAGACAGGAGGAGGATGACGGTGTGGGGGGGGGGGGGTGAGGAAGGAGGTTCCTGCAGCTGCGATTTGGCGGGAGAGGAGAAGGGGAGGAGAGGGGGAGGGAGAAAGCGGCTGCTGATATGAAAGAATCGGCTGTGAAATGCCAGCCAGATGCATACAGGTGTTCATGACGGAGCCAAAGGCTAGGCAGACAGGGCGCCCTCAATACCCCCGTGTCAGCAGTAGGAAGTCAGATGAGCTGAGGGGAGGAAGAGCAACCCCGCTGCGCAAGCCAGAGGCTGCTGCAAGGGCGAGGGGGAGGGGGAGGGGGAGAGCCCCCCCCTCCCCACAGGCAGCCAAGGAGGAGGAGATGGAACGGCGCCGGCGGAGGGGGGTGGACAGCGGTGCAAATTCCCTGAAGCGCCGCCAAACGTCTGCTGAGACCAGGTGCCGGCCGTACCGCTCCAGCCTGCCGGCTCCGGCCGGGGCAGGCCCTGGGCCGTTGGCCGCCAGGCCGGCGCCACAGAGCCGCCGGTGGGGAGGGGGACGCCAGGCGCGGCGCACAGCGGGACGCCCACCTGCTGCCAGCGGGGCCTCGTCCCTGCCCCCGCCCGCCCGCCCTCCCTCCTCCCCCCCTCCTCCCTCC
>WELB01000010.1:332683-351674 GCA_009602725.1 Spirogloea muscicola
GCGGTGGCAGCGCGGCCGCAGCCGCAGCTCGCGCCTCGCCGTCGGCACGGGGGGCCGCTGCTCGTCCGCGCCAGCGTCGGCGCGGAGGACGCAGAGACCGCGTCCCGCAGCGGGGCCGCCGACCTGCCGTCGGACACGGAGCAGCTCCCCACCGTTCCCGGGGAGCTCCAGGTGGTCGCTCGGGCAGCGAGCTGAGGGCGAGTCTGCTGCTCGGACAGGGTTGCGCTGCCGCCTTATAGCTCTTGTCGCGCCATCTATGATCGTGGCTAGGGGCCCCGCTCGAGGAGCGGCGCAGTCCGCGAGCCATGTCCTTATACATTGCCAAGGCTGCCTCTCTGACGGCAGCCCACCTGTAGCTGAGCCGGTGTGTGCAGAATGAGGCCCCTGCCAAGCGCGCGGCCACCAAGAAGGTCGCCGACTCCACCGACCCCGTCTCCACTGCGCTCTCGAGGCGCTTTGGCATCGGCGCGGGCTTGGCGTGGGCCGGCTTCCTCGCCTTCGGCATCATCTCGGAGCAGATCAAGACCCGCACAGAGGTCGCCCAGGAGGAGCGCAACACGAGGTGAGGCCTGGGATTTGGATGGGCTGCTGCTGTTCAGGGCGGCCGAGGCGCGCGGGTATGCGCTGAATGCACCCGGCCTTGCTCGCGGTCGCCCTGGTCGCAGGGACGTGCAAGGCTCGCCTGAGGTGGAGCTCCCCAATGGCGTAAAGTACATGGACCAGCGAGTCGGCGGAGGGCCGTCGCCGCGGCCAGGAGATCTCGTGCTCGTGTCGCTCACAGGGGTAATCCAGGACAGCGGCGAGGAGTTCCTGGAGAAAAAGAACGGGAAGCCCAAGCAGTTGGCCTTCGTCTATGGCAGGCGGCCACTCGCTGGTGGCATTTGCGAGGGCCTGGAGTTTGCGCTGGCCTCCATGAAGGTCGGAGGACGGAGGCGCGTGATTGTGCCCCCCGAGCTGGCCTTTGGGCAAGAAGGTAATGACTTTGGGGCCGCAGTCAAGGTGCCGCCGAATGCGACGCTGGAGTACAATGTGGAGCTCGAGAAGGCCTCCATTGCTCCTTCCTGAGGGCGCAAGGCGGCAGCAGCACTCACAGAGCTGCAAATTTTCTAACTGAGAACTGATGTGCATCGTGCCTTTGGTGTGCTTCTCGCTTGACCTCACATGTACCACAGTTTGCATCAGTTTTGATCGTTGCTGCAGCATCTTGCAGCCGCACATCGCATAGGTTGCATTGCTCTCGTTGACTGTGTGTGTTGCCCAAAAGAGGATGCTCCCAGGAGATAAATATCCCCGTAATGTTCGACTGGTCCATTCTTGCTCAAAGCGCCCATCATTCAGGCATAGGCTTCAGAGCTGCTTGATGGTCGAAAATGGTTGCAGGAGCTTCCAGGTCAAGAAGGTCGGATCGTGTTCTCACACGCTGTGATGCTATAGCTGCTGCTGCATTCAGGGACAAGCACAGCAGTGCTGCTTTTAACGACCTTGACAATGCCTCCTTGAACAGCTCACAAGGCAAACCAATTTAGAAGAGTCAGGCCGATCAATGAGCGAGCCTAAGACATTCTGCGATGGTTTCGCCAGGAAAGTGGTGGCCGACATGCAGGACGATGTCACTCGCACATGCTCCAATTACACATGCTCTTGGATGCACACAGATGGATTCCATGCTTTCAGCCCCGTGTACCAACGCAGTTGTAGAGCGCATCTGTACCCAACTCTTTCTTGTATTTCAAGTGTAGATGTCGCGCCAAGTGCAAAAGCATAGAGATAGTGAGGGCTCTCCGATAATTTGCTAGGCGGGTCTGCTTGCGGGAAAGGGTATTGTGGAGGGCTCTGCAGACATGGCGTCCCTGGAGCTGGGCAAGCCTTGGCTACTCACAGCTCAGTAGATCATCAAGGATGTGCTTGAAATCCTAAGCGAGCACCGTGGCCAGGCCACAGCGGACATACATGACGTCGCCAGGTGACCACGCCGCAGCCGCCGCCGGCCCACCACCGCTGCCGTCAGGGGCTTCCCAGCCATTGACAAGCGTCTTGGTCCGCACTGTGCGTGAACAACTTTATGGTGCGGCGATGCTCGCCTTCCCATGTGCGTGAGGCCCCCGCCCGTGAGGTGGCTCGCTGGACTGCGCGCCGCGGCGGCGCGGCCGCCTCGCGCCACGTGATCATGGGGGCCTCCAACGCTGCGCGCCATCAGCGACTGGCTTTGGTGCAGTGGATTGCACGGCGCCTGCGGGACGGTTGAGGATAGGGCCGGACATGGGCGCCGTCGAGGATCCTGTCGATAGAAGCTTCGAGGCGCCGCGCCGCCACCAGAGCCGGGCCCGGCGTGGTGCGGCGGTGGTGGGGGCTACGGCCGGAGGTAGGCGCCGCCGGGGAGCGCAGCGAGCAGGCCGTCGACGACCATGAGCAGCGGGCGCAGGCGGACCACCACGACGCCCAGCTGCCCGAAGAAGCCGGCGCAAAAGTAGGCCAGCGCCAGCGCCACCTCCGCGGGCATCGCGCCGCCGCGGCCGCGGGCGCCGGGCGCGCGGCGAAGGCCTGGGGCAAGTGCGGCCCTCGCAAGTGGCAGTCCGGAGAGATGAAGGTGGCTGCTGGTAATTGAGTAGCGGCTGTGAAAGCCAGCCCGGAGCACACAGAGGGGGTGTTCATGACTACATCCAACATTTGTTTCTTATACACGGGATTTTCCCAACGGAGCCACAGGCTAGGCAGACCAAAGCGGCTGCTGATGTTAAAGAATCGGCTGTGAAGAAGAATCGGCAGACAGGGCAGCCACTTTCTTCGGGATAGCTTTACTGCTTAAGTACACACACCAGCGTCAGCACGAAGCCTGGGGCTGGGAATCTTCTCAATCTTCAGCCGGCTGCCCACTTTGCAACGTTCGTGGCGGACAGACCGAGGCGGAGCAGTTGTGGACCGGATGGGCAACCGGAGGGGCCCATTACCGCCGGCCAGGGCCGGCCCCGAGGTAAGTGCCTTGCCAAGCCTTCCCAAGCCCTTCCAATGCCTTTCCAAGCCCTTCCAGCTCAGCCACGCCTCGCTCCACGGCGAAGCCTTGCACAGAGCCTTCGCCGCGGGCGGCCCACGGCCGCGCCACACCCCCGGCGGCGGCCGCGGCGGCGGCCATGGGCGAGCTCGCGNCATCCGGTTGACTGCCATCTGGCAACGGGAGCTGAGCCCAGGGGGCCCTCGCCGCGCCGCTGCGGCGGGAGCCGCAGGCAGCAGGAGGCCCTGGCGGCGCGCGTCGTGCTGCGCGACGCCTTCACCTGGCGGCCGCCGGCGGGCTTCCGGGCCCGGCGCACGGCGGACGCCACCGCGGCCGCGGCCTCTGATGGGCTCGTCGGAAACGTCCGGCCAGAATGCGCAGCACGAAACCCGCAAAACCCACAAAACCCACTGGCCGATACCGATGGGGATGCAGACGGCGGCAGCGAGCCTGCCTCGCCGCTTGCGGCACGCCCGGCGAGCGCCAGCCCGGAGGCGCCGCCAGCAGAGCCCCTCCGCCTCATTGGCGGCGTGGACGTCAGCTTCGCCAAGGACGACCCCGACACGGCGTGCGCCGCGCTGTTGGTGATGGAGCACCCGGGCCTGGAGGTCGTGTACGAGGATTACGAGATGGCCCACATGGCCGTCCCTTACGTCGCCGGCTTCCTCGCCTTTCGGGAGGTGCAGCAAGCTCACTGTCACAATTTCAGTGCCAAGGTGCATTGGAGTTCAAGGCCTTTGGCCTAGTGTGGCTTCGAGACGGTAGTTTAATGAGAGCCGCTAATGTCCATCTGCTCTTGCAGGTGCAACCCTTGGTGCGACTAGTTGAAAGGTTGCGGCAGAGTCAGCCCTCTCGCCTGCCGCAAGTGGGCTCCTTTACGAGCTCGACCTGCACACCTGTCGTAGAGCCAGTAAACTTGATGACTCGTCTGACATGTCCCGCACATTTCTGCACTGCAAGCCTGCTACACCGTTCCTGCTCTTCGAGCGGGAGCGCAGCAGTAGACCCTTGACATTGTAGACTTTGAGCGGCTAGTTGCACCATCTGAATCTGTCCCATATGCGACGGTGCTCATTGAGCAGGTCTTGCTGGTCGATGGGAACGGTATCTTGCATCACAAAGGCGAGTATGATTCCGCTGGCTCTGGCAGCACTGCTGTTGTCCAGAGTGACTCGTCTGGCATTCCCAGTAGCCCGTGTTGGGCACCTTTCCTGGCACCTTGCCGAGATCCTAGATGGATGAGCGCTGTGACTGATGGCCAACCTGGGACTCTGTACAGGATTCGGTCTGGCTTGCCACTTGGGGGTGCTGACTGGCATCCCTACTATTGGCATTGGAAAGAATGTGCGGTCGTTGACCTTCTTGTGAGGTTGTCTTGCCTCTTACCAGATGCAGCAGGCAAGATGCACAGTGATTAGGTACTTGAACTCCTCATGGCATGGTGAGATCAGCATACTCGGACCGAGTGAGAGGTTGAGCTTACCTTGCAGATGCTGCACATTGATGGGTTGACCGCTGAAGGGGTACGTCGGGTAGCAGAGGAGAAGAATGTGCTCCCTGGCGACTATGTTCGCTTGGTTGGGAGCAGCGGCCGTGCTTGGGGAGCTGTACGTACCACATCACCTCACTGCTGCAGTGACCTTCTATTTTGACCGCTCGTCGTCTTGGCATGCCAAAGATGGCACAAGAGCTGAGATATCTTGATGACCAGGAGTATAGCTGCTGCTCCCCATCTTCGACAGTGCCATTTTATCTTCTCTTTGCTCGAAAGTCATGGTCAGAGATTTGTCACTCTGACCATATCTGTACCAAACCCGTTGCGGTGCTGGTTACCATTGTCGTCTGTTGCAGGCCTTGAAGAGTCATGAGGAGAGTAGCAAGCCAGTATTCATCTCGCCAGGACACATGATCTCCTTAGAGACAGCTGTCGAAGTTGTTGCTGGGAGCTGTAAATTTCGAGTGCCTGAGCCTGTACGCCAGGTGATTTCTCAGGAGACTTCCCCTCCCTTCACTTGTTCATGTTTGCTGGCTGGCAAGGTGGTATTTGCTTCAATCTAGTGAAGCACACAAATATCTGAGCTTGCGGTTCGCAGCGCCTATTGCTCCATCTCCTCATGTCCAGGCCTTGTGCGAGCTGTGTGCTCTGGTTTACATGTACACAGTGCAAAAACCTGATTGCAGGCCGACTTAAGATCGAGAAGCAAGCTGGCAGATTCTCAAATGCAGCTGACTCGTCCTGCCACTTGACCTTTTGGGAGAATCAAGCAAACCCATCAAGTAAAGTAGTCGTTTGTACCTCACCTGAGCTTGTACAGCCTAGCTAGCAATGAATGATCTCCCTCAAAGATTTCACTATTATGTCAAAGGCTAGCAGGTAGACAAAATCCACATAGGAATGCTGGGCATACCCAGCCTGTCTGGCTGCAAGGTTCTTGTGTTCCACTACGCTTAATTTGGTGCAATAAAATGCAGCAGCAGCAGCACAATTTCCTCCAGAGAGACACGTGTTGCAGTTATTACGGCAAGTTCGCAGTCATGAGTCGATGTGGATGACTGGGAGGAGCCTGAAAGACGGGCTGTCAAAGTGACAGGCGACTTTTGTATTGCTGGAAATGTCAGCACATTCTTTGTCCTCATGAATGAGCTTTAAGTGGAGGTCAGCGCTCCCCCATCCAAGTTTGTGTCCCTACTTGATTGCTATTTCTCTCTGCTTCGGCCTCTACACTTATCGGTGTATTAGCATGGTATTTGCTGCCGGATGAAGAAAGAGTGAGAAGCAGGCTAAATTTGAAGCGCTAATTTCCTACCACCACCAATGAGTGCACTGCAAGGTGCTCTTCACTACCCGTGCATCTCACGATGGTCACCCAGCTCCGTAGCCTGAGCCAGTCCGTTTTTTTTTTCAATTTCGTTTGGCCGCTGTACTTAAGCAGCACCAGTCACCGAGTGAAGCTTTCAGAATAGCAACCTCTACTGTGTGTTTTGCACTGCTCTTTCCGTGGTAGAGGCTGCTTGACTGTCACTAAAAATTGGCGAGCGCTTGCACACGAACAAGAAGCTCTTCCAAGAAGTAGCAATAGCTGTGAAAGGCCAGCCCAACGGATGAGCTTGCACACATATGAGAATGGCGAGTCCACCCGCTGCTACAGGCGGGGCGACTTCTTTTCGGGTTTAGTGTCACCTTGTCCATTCCTTTGGGCTGGCCTTTCCCAGCCACCAGTCAATCTGGCCGCGCTTTTTTTTTCTTTCGGGCTGCTGACTAGGGATGACTGAGCGGCCATCCTTCGTAATTATTTGCTTTCCTTAGTGGTAAGCGCTTTCTATCTCCTTCAACAACCATCGCCCCTTAGAAGAGCTTCATCTCTTTATGACCTTGCCCACTCTTTCGGCGTAGCTTATCATAGCCATTACCCCTTCCGGAAGAGAGAGAAGGCGCGCGGTGCGCATGAAATTGAAACGGAGGCCAAACCCAGCCTTACAAATGTCAGGTAACGGGGTAATGAGCTGGCTAAGGGGGACACTAAATATCTGCGAAGGAGCACATATATAACTAACAAGCTAAGCTGAGGAGCCAGACCACCACCACGGAAGCCACGGAAGAGAGCGAGGTGAGCGGTGCACATGTGATGAATTGGAGACCATGCCGACCTAGTAAAGGTTTCTTGCAAATATGCGGCCACACAAAGCGAAGCCCTCGGCTGAGCTGGGCCGAGGCAACGGACAGCGCAAAAGCACAGCGAAAATGGGGGCTTAAGTAGATTCACAAGTAGCGCATCCGAGTCTGACAGGCTGACTTGGGGAGGCATGGACGAGCTCCATCTTCGGATGAGAACATTGCACTGCAGACTGGAGAAAAGAAGAAGTGGCTATCCCAATGGGAAGAAGATGAGCTCGCCCATAGAAGAGAGGGGCTGGCAATGGGGGCAAGGGCTGTGGAAAGCCAGCCCGAAAAAGATGGACAAAGGTCCGCAGGGGGTTCGAAGGGGCCAAAAGACGGAAGGGCCTAAAGCGCCATGTCAGAACAGGTGTAGGATGAACCACTCAGTAGCTACGAGTGAGGAGCCTCAAATCCGACAGACTAGCTGCTGGAAAACAATCCCCCCTGACGAAGGCCAGATGGCTGCAGCGAGAGCACGGCCATGGAGGCGCAGGCGCGGTGAGCCGGCTGACTTCAACGCCGCTGGCTCGTGGGCGCAAGTCTATCGTATGAGATTGTCAGTATCCCTTCAATGATCCATGGCCCACGCTCTGCATCTGCGTGCTGGCCGTGCTCTTGCTGCGGTCTCCAGCTTTTGGCAGGGGGATAATTTTCCGGCAGCTAGTCTGTCGGATCTGGGGCTCCTCACTCGTAAGTACTGAGTGATCCATCCTCCCCCTGTTCTGACATAGAGAGAAAGCGCGGCCACATTAACTGGTGGCTGGGAGAGGCCAGCTCAAAGGAATGCACAAGGTTTGACGGAGCCGGAGTGCTAAGGACTAAGACATATAATGGAGAAAGAGAGGGGGAGGGCGGGGCGCATACATGGAAGGGAGGCCAATTCAAGCCAATACATTTTTCAGGCAGAGTCTAGGGCAAACTGAAGAAGGCTACATAATACGGAGACCTAATATTAAGGTGCCTAAGACAATAGTTCCCACGGGTGTGTACAAACAAATCTGACAAGCTAACTTGGGGAGCTGGAGCGCCGCCACGAAAGCCGGAGGCCTGACTTAGAGCGCGCCCTGCACGTTGATGAAGAGCCAATGCTTGCGAGCGCTGCAAACTAAGCGAGAGCTGCATTCTATCATATGCAACTAAGGCTTGCGGAATGCTGGAGTGGCCCAAGCTGCCCCCCCGACTTCGACGACGCGCATCAACCAGCCGGGCCAGATGCTGGATCAGGGAGGACCATTTCACGCCGTAGCCTCCGCAGACATCCATGGCACACGGGTAAAGATGGTCCCCTCGGGGATGGTCCTGGTAGTGCCGCTCCTTCTTGCGCTCCGCGCTGGACGTGGCCCAGCCAGACACGGTTGACGTGGGTGCGCCAGACTTGTATGCGTCGATCAGTACCACGATCAAGAGCAGACGAGGCCCACCGCCCCGGGGGGTGGCGACCACGTCCAGACGCCGCACGTATGGCTTGCCGCGCCTTGAGGAGATTGACATGATGCCGGACACCTCCATCGCCGGATGATATCCCGCCTCTCGCACTATTCCAAACATAGTATCCCTGAGTAAGTCGTGGGAGGCAATGCGCTCACCCCCCTCAACACACCTCAGCATGTACGCAGCTAGAACAAGCTTGTCATCGGCAATGTGGCCACACTCGCACTGGCGGATGCCTGCCAAGCAACCAAAAAAAAAAAGAGCAAGGGGGGGGGAGGCCGAGGTGGTGGTAGAGCGCTGTGCGAAACAGGTTGTTTGAGAGCAGAAGAGAAAAGAGCTCGCCCATAGAAAAGAGAGGCTGGCAAAGCCAACACAAAAAGATGGACAATGTCCAAAGGGCCGAAGGGACTCGTATATTGGCTGGCTTCTGCCAGCCCCTCTCTTCTATGGGCGAGCTTTTCCTCTTTGGGCTGGCCTTTCCCTATATCGGCAAAGCGTTTAGCCACTCAGACGCGCCCGCGGAGCTGATAGAAAGGGGTTTAGACTGCGCCCTCAGGCCTGAGGGCGCAGGCTGGGAGGGTCGCCTCGCCTCGTGGCGCTCAACAAGGTGCAGCCGTGTGAGAAGGGCCGCGTGGCAACAGAAGAACAGAGGGGACTGCGGAGGCTGACGGGGAGAGGGAGCGGCAACCATGGGGCTCTATCTCCGGTTGAAGGCTGGCCAGGAGGAGCTTGGACGTAACGGGGGGCGGAGGGAAGAGCGGTTTCTTTCATGGACAATTCTATTCTTTTTGGGCTGGCTTTGCCAGCCCCTCTTCTTAATGGGCGAGCTCATAAAGAAGCTCTTTCCAGCTATTTCTGCCCAGCTTCTCTGACCTGAGGCTGCTTGGGTTACCGAGTGCTTCGTAGCTGCTTACTTTCATCTCTCTCTCTCTCCCCAACTGAAGTCACCAGCGCTTACAGCACGTTGGAGCGCGAGCTTCACATCCTCGGCCTCCACATCCGGCCTGAGAAGTGTTCAGCCTGGTCTCCAGCCGGCATCCCTCCCTCCATCAAGCTGCCGGCTGGGTGCCAGACCCCACCACTCGGCATGGTGGTGCTTGGAGTCCCGTTGGGGGCTGCTGCGCATGTGGAGCAAGTTGTGGAGTCCACCCTTGAGAACCATCTCCAGACCCTCCCGGCCCTCCCCTCCTTACAGGATGCGCAGCTTGCGGTGGCCATCCTCACCCGGTGTGTGGCCCAGCGTCCCACTTACCTGTTGCGGACTGTACCCCCCACCACGGCACTAAACGCCATCTACTCTACCGTGGACTCCAGACTCCAACAGGCTCTTCACGGCCTGGTGGACCATCCCAATTTGTCCGCCACGCCGGCTGCCATCCTCCAGTGTACCCTTCCTACCAGCATAGGCGGCCTTGGGTGCCGTCCACTGGCTCGCCTGTCCCAAGCAGCTCACCTGGGTTGCTGGGCCCAAGTGGCCTCCACCATCTCCAGTCGCTTCATCCTGAGGGGCCAGGCTGTTTTAGCACCCGCTATAGCGGGTGTTGCAACAGGGACCAGGCCCTTCCAGCTTTCCCTAACCGCAGCACTGCATGACCTCTCGTGCTCCCTACCAACACTTGCCGAGGGTCATGCAGATTTTGCGGCATGGGCACGCTGTTCCGATAGGAAAGCGCAGGCTCACTACACACACGCTGCGGACGTGCAGGCCGCCTCCGACTTGAAGGGACTGCTCAAGGACGATAGACGTGGCCTTACCCGGCTCCTTTCAATCGGCTCCCCGGGCGCGTCGGAGTGGCTAAACGCTCTGCCGATCTACGAGTCCCTTCGGCTTTCTGACAACCTTTTCCGCACGGCGCTCCACCACCACCTTGGCCTCCCCCCCCCTTGCTTGGCTGGCATCCGCCAGTGCGAGTGTGGCCACATTGCCGACGACAAGCTCGCCTTAGCTTCGCACATGCTGAGGTGTGTTGAGGGGGGTGAGCGCATTGCCTCCCACGACCTACTAAGGGATACCATGTTTGGCATTGTGCGAGAGGCGGGATATCATCCGGCGATGGAGGTGTCTGGGATCATGCCAATCTCCTCAAGGCGCGGCAAGCCATACGTGCGGCGTCTGGACGTGGTCGCTACCCCGCGGGGCGGTGGGCCTCGTCTGCTCTTGGACGTGGTACTGATCGACGCATACAAGGCTGGCGCACCAACGTCAACCGTGTCTGGCTGGGCCACGTCCAGCGCGGAGCGCAAGAAGGAGCGGCACTACCATGATCATCCTCGAGGGGACCATCTTTACCCGTGTGCCATGGATATCTATGGAGGCTACGGCGTGAAATGGTCCTCCCTGATCCAGCATCTGGCCCGGCTGGTTGATGCGCGTCGTCGAAGTCGGGGGGGCAGCTTGGGCCACTCCAGCATTCCGCAGGCCTTAGTTGCATATTATAGAATGCGGCTCTCGCTTAGTTTGCAGCGCTCGCAAGCATTGGCTCTTCATCAACGTGCAGGGCGCGCTCTAAGTCAGGCCTCCGGCTTTCGTGGCGGCGCTCCAGCTCCCCAAGTTAGCTTGTCAGATTTGTTTGTGCTCACCCGTGGGTACTAATGTCATCTTAGGTACCTTAGATTAGGTCTCCGTGTTATGTAGCATTGTTTAGTCTGCACTCGACTCAGCCTGAACAATGTATTGGCTTGAATTGGCCTCCCTTTCAATTCATGCGCCCCGCGCGCCTTCTCTCTCGTGCTTTTTTTAAGTGCTTCCCCTGGCTCCTTCTCGTACTTAGTTCATTCTTTTTGGGGCTTGCTTTTCCCAGCGCCTATCCTCAATGGGCGAGCCCTTCTTTCATGGCCCCACTCATCGGCCATCGCCCCCAAGACGTTTCGTTTGAGCAGGAGAATGGGAGGGAGGGGGATAGGGAGAGCGAGTAAGTAGACGTGGTGGGGAGTGCAGCTTGCTTGTCATGCGGGGCCCGGGGCAAGCTTGTCCTGTCCCTTCCTTTGGGCAGGCCTCTCACAGCCACTGCTGTCATTTCAGGAGAGCTGTTTCCTTTCGGGCAAGTCGACGCTCATCAAGCGCACTCACTGATGCCCGCCTGCCTCCACAGCCGCCCTCCCAGAATCAGCTGTGCTCCTTCGCCTCAGGGAACGCTCTAACCTCCGCTCGCCGCTTCCTTTCGCTACATCTACTCCCGAGCTCGTGGCGGCCACAACATGGTCGAAGCAGCAGTTGGGCTGCCAAAGAGGTGACACGCTGCTCTGCAGCTGAGTCTTCCGAGCCCCAGCGGCCGCTCGGTCGCCAGGATGGCTACTCCGCAGCCGCAGCCTGCCAGCCCAAGGCTGGAGCGCCACCTTGCCGACCTTGACGACTCAGTGCGCGGCGTGGACGCCCTGCTGTATCTCCGGAAGTACATGGGGAGCATGGACCTTGACAAAGTGCCCAGGTGAGCCTCGACACGCCCAGCTGGAGTCACCACAAAGGCGCCTTGGGCCCCAGTGGAGGAGCTCACAGCTCCCCGAGTGTCTTGAGACGAGCGTTGCTCACCGAGCTCAGTGCCGCGGTCGCCTCTGCAGCTTCCTGCAGCAGCTGGAAGACCGCCCGAGCATTGAGGGGGCTCCTCGGCAGCACCTCGCTTGTGTGTTGCCCTGTCCCACTCCTGGCCAGGTGCTAGCGACGCTGCGCCCTCTGCCTCAGCCAGTCGCTGCAACTGGTTGCCTCTTACGCCCCTGCCGCTGGGGCGGTTGCCAGCTCTGGAGCTGATTGAGGACTTGGCCCGCCAGCACGGGCCTGCGGTCTCACCGCACGTGCCCAAGCTCATGACCTCGCTCCTGCGCAAGCTTGCCTCTCCCTCCAGCACACCTAAGGTGATCAAGGTTGCATACCCAACTCGGCACATGATAGCACTCTGCCTGGGAGCACTACATTTGTGCATGCCCTCCAGAGGGGTGGATAGTCACCAGCAACTGACACTCCCCTTCTGTGGCTCTGCTGTTTGCCTCCATACAGGATCAAGAGGCGACGGCTGGGGCGGTTGTCAGGCTTGCTGAGGAAGCTGCCGGCGGAGATGCTGCCCACGGCGCAGCCGTCATGGTGGACATCTGCAAGCCGCTCGCTGCTTCCCTTAATTCCAGGTCCGCAATCAGCATAGGCTTCTCTGAGACAAAGGTCAACTCTGTTGGCAGGCCAGGCATTGATGACGAAGATCGGGAAGACCAAAAGAAACAAGGATCTTGGCCATCCCACAGGCCAGTATGGGTTGCACCGGGAGCCTGCTTATGCAAGCACAGCAGTCTGCAGGTTTCTTTGCTCGCTGTCAAAGGTTAAGGTGCACTGCACCGTGGCACAGGCAGATGGTTCTGGCACCAGACTAGCATGTGTGTAATACAGCAAGTCTGTATGTGAGCAAGGGCCTCGGGCATGTGCCATGCAATGCTGACAAGCCATATTCCATGGGGCGCGCAGCACCAAGGGCGCGGGTTCAGCAAGGTGCCTGCGGGCCTTGACCCTGAGCAGCACATGGCCGATGACGAGTGGCGACATTGTCGAGGAAGTCCTCAACGCCACTATATATGGTTGGCATGATACCCTCCAAGCTCCTCCTGCAATTAATCAATGTGCACTCCGCATCATCCATCAAGTGGACCGCAACATCATGGGGCGAAAGTCCTATCGGGTCAATTGAGGCCAAAATTGTCTTGCAGCGCTCGAAGCGCCGAATATGCGTGTTGAGCAGCTTCAATTGGCGCTTGCGCTGACGGATGCAAGCCCTCCGCACCTTCTACAGGTCCTCAACCTTTTTGCACTTGGGCACAAGCTTGCCGCCTGTCATGAGCACGCAGGCTTTTTAGGAGGTGCAACAAGCTGAAGGTCGCAGAAACATAGGAGTCTCATGTAAATATTTTGTGGTGGCAGAAGTATAGGACCCGGCTGTTGGATGCTGCGGAGGCCATGCTTGGGTGGGAGGGCGTGCCGGAGCTGCGTATTCACGCCATCAAGCTCCTGGAAGCTGTGCTGGCCGAGTGAGCTCTCCTGCGTTTGAGTGCCTCATGCAGAAACTGCAAGCTGCTGCAAACTAGTGCAGGAGGATGTTCTCTTTCCAGGCCTTGGCAGCAGAAGGGTGATGCACAGCTTTCTGGCCACAACCCACCCTCATGCGCCCATGGCACACGGAGTTGCTGCAGCTCTGAGGAGGGCAGCTTCAGGCAAGAGGTGGAGGCCCGCTGCAAGCCCTTGTCGTTGGTAGCCAAAGATGAACGTGTCCCAGAAGTCCAGAAAGCTGCAGTTGAGGCCCTGCAGGTATGTACCGCTTCCGTTGCTCAGCTGTGAGAAGGAAAGGACAATCTGGGAGCAGGCAGTGCATTGATTGGGTGACAATGACTGCAGCAGAGTGCGCACAAGCAAAGCTATATTCTGTCAAACCCAGGAAAAGATTGCACCAGCGGAGCTGTCTTTGTCAAACCCAGGACTACGCTGTTTTCACAGACTCTCCGGGAGCTGCAGACCAACTGGAAGCCCAGAGGAGAGCGGATGGGCCAGGCCTGGCAGATACCACCTGAAGATGCACCTTCAGCAAGCCCTCCAGCAGACCGTGCTGCTACCACTGGCAGAGAAGAAGTGGAAAAGACTCAGTGTTGCAATCTTGGTGGTGGAACCAACGAGGACGCTCAGCACCCAGAGTTAGAAGGAGCTGTGAGCAGGCACCACAGCAGCTCCGCAAAGGGTGCCCTTGGCTGCGAAGAAGGCACAGGTCAGCCCTCTGGAGCAGGTAGTGAACAGCACACATCGACGAGCAGCGCAACTCTTGACAAGCCCAACCCACGCGATGAAGATGGCACATGGAGCCCAGGAACGAGGGAACATCTGCGCGAAGCCGATGAGGAGCATGTGAAGGCCATTCAGGAGCCGTTGGCAAGGTAGATTTGGGACTTTGGGTGCTGTCAAACGCAGGCCTCCCTCATCTGCTGGTGCCTGTGCTATAAAAGGTGTGTAGTTCAGCTAGGTAGCTCCCATGGCTTATGGTCTCTAAGGCAAGGAACGTGCTAATGGGGTAGTAGTGCCTCTGTTGGTGCAGGCGTCTGCCAGAAGCCTCACAAGTGGAAGACGTAAGTGGTCTCACAGACTTGATCTCCTCGCCAAGTTTCAGTGGACTGGCCGAAGAAGCCTGGCCTGAAGAAGCCTGTACACCTCCATCTGTGAAGTCCAAGGTCTGCAATTGCTCATTGTGTGATTCTGGACTCAGAAAGCATTGCAGTGTCCCTGTATTGTGTTGGCAAAATGGTCTAACAATGGTGTGCTTTGGCTATTTCAGAATGTCAGTCCGAGCATTGACAACGCACTTGAAGCGGAGACACCACGAGAGCTACTCAGGATGCTACAATCAGGGACACCAGATCAAACAGACGAGAATTTCACGCGGCCCCAAACGGGAACAGCTGAAGCAGCTGGTAGCGGGTATGCCACAGGAGTGCCCACCTTTGATCTGGGAGATAAAGTGGGAGATGGAGCGGGTGACGCCAACGCTGTGGATCCCATCAAAACCGTGAGGGTCAAGAATACCAAGGCCGCAAAGGAGTCAGGGGGGCAGGTTGAGGACGAGTTTCTCCCGCTCTCGTCCCCGCCTAGGAGTGCCCAGATGGGCAGGGAGCAGACTCCATCCTTTGCAACTCTGTTAGAAGACGAAGAGGCCGTCGAGCAACGAGCTGCTGCTTGGCTTAACGAGGTAGCGGAGGATGACGACGCTGAGGTACCCAAGACAGTGGTGGGGAGGCTGCTAAGGGGCATGGAAGCGGTGCTCAGCTGCTTCATTGCCGCAGCCCTTCTTGTCCCAGTGTCCATGCTTGTCGCAGCGGTGGCACGGTCAATGCAGCACCAACCGCTTCACATTCCAGTGCCCACTTGAAAGTGCAGGCTAGCTGCTCCACATGTGCTTTATGGAGACCTAGCCTGTACCTCCGCAACCTTAGTTCTCCGTATCACTTGAAGCTCCACAAGCACATGGTAGTATACAAATCAGCGAATGGCTGGTACATGGTTTGCTGTATTTATGGCCCTTGGCAATCTGATGAATGCTAACTATGACTGAATTGCGAGAATCAAGGAGGCAGTTTGGCAAATATCTGTGGTGTGGTTCTTGCCAGCTTTGCAAACGTAGCATGTGTCTTTGACGCAAAGAAGCATGTACTGCTGCTCATTTCTTGTAAATTAGGCGAGTTATTTCAGCGTGGACTTAGTAGAAGGCAGTCAAAAAAATCCACGACCCACTGTGAAGCCCTTCTTATGTGAGCAGCCAAGCATCTGCACAGTGTTCATCTGAAAACGAAAAGGAGCAGTCTAGAAAGCGGAGCTAATGGGCGGTCAGCGAGTTGGAAGCAATCCAACTCGCTGAGGAGGAGCTTTCCAGGTGAGCACCCATGTTGTATCTCCACTTTGAGCTGTATCAAAAGTCCGACGGCCTCAGAAACCTGTGTTGGTATAAGCTGTGTCGGGACCACTTATGAAATGCCCGGTATTATGTGCTCAGCTCAAGCGGGTGTGCTAGACATCCGGCACGCCAGAATCCCATTTCAGCCTCAAAATTATATTGCATCAAACCTTTCTAATACGGCTTCGGAGGCATGAGAATGTGGCTCAAGAGAGAACAGGAGCGAGTTTACATGCACATCTTGAAAGCAATTGCTGGCTCAGATGAGCAGGGGGACACATTGAACTGAAGTGCTGCGTAGCACAACATGATATTACCTCTGGTGCATCATCTCACTGGACCTGGTCCCTACCTCTGGCTACAACTTGGACTTCTTCAGTGAGCAGCCAACGCACCAAGGATCTATCACAGTTCTGCACAGATGTGTAGATGAAAGGCAGGAAGCAAGTGATGACGAAGTTGTACAGCTTCAACTGCGCCCAGGTTATGCGAAGAGATACAAAGCAGTGGCCTTGATTGGACCTCCTCGATCACAAATAAATGAAAGTGCCAAGTAAGAGGAATGAATGTCAAAGGCACGAGGTACTGCAAGCAGAGACGAAGCTGCTGCCTTCGGCAGTCAGCAGACCTCTGAGCAACCGAGGAGTGTGTGCCAGCTATGGTCTAGCCTGAAGCCACTACGCAAGCGCTTTTAATTAAAGAAATCTAGAACACAAGAACTGGGGAGCAGAAGCGAGAGATTGGGTGGCCTTGACCTAATGTCGCCTTACCAGTAACGCCTGGCTGTCAAATAGCGTGGGGCAAGAATGGAGAGGACCTAGAGATTCAGCTCCGCAGGGAGGCAAGGCAAGCGATCAATCTTTGCTCCTAGTAGCCTCAGCTTCTCATCGAGCTTCTCATACCCTCTATCTATGTGGCTGACACCCTCTATGTGCGTTATCCCTTCTGCCCCCATTCCCGCTAAGACCAGGGCTGCTCCTGCTCGCAGGTCGGTGGCAGTAACAGGGACTCCGTATAAGGTGCTGCACAGTCAAAACCAGCAGCCACGTGGTAAGAGATGGGCTCAAGTAGCTACTCTAGTGACTCCCTTGCCCAGGACTGTGACACTCAGCACCGTACTTATTCAACGACAAGGTCACAAAGCGTCAATGCAGCTTCTAGAACATCAGAAGAAGACATGATAAAGTGTCACAAGAAATGATGCAGGACAGTATGCTGTTTCCCGTGATAGTGGTGGACCTATCCACTCCACCATACATGAAATGCTCGATGGCAACATGTGTGATCGGACTTCGCTTCATCTAAACCATTCACGGAGTGACGTGTGAATGTACCTGCCAAAGTCCCTGCCGCTGACAAAAGCTGTGCTGTTGGACAGAAGAACCTTGGCCCCTAATTTTTGAAGCTCTTCCACTGCAGGCAAAGCACCCATATCACGAGCTGATGAATGCCGAGGGACTGATCCGCTGCCGATGGCTCGACTGTGACAACGAGCACCTCTCTCTTAATGGCACATATTGAAGAAGCAGTAGAATGTCAGGTGGGTGAGAGGGACACACCGTGCCGCATGCGACCCTCAAACACTGTCTCCTTGACCACGCTTTGGCCACTACAAGTGGTAAAGAGCGACATAATCTGTGGCTGCAAATCTGTTGGGAAGCTTGGGTATGGCCCGGTTTTTACAGCCGAGCCTCTTAGATGAGCTGAGGTTGCCGATATCTGGTACGTGAGTCAAAAGACAAAGCTTGTCAGAAAGCAGGAAGTGATAAAATCATCAATCACGACCAGACAGACTCATTAATTCAAACATCACTACCAGAGTAGCTTGACTGGCAGGCCAGTATATCACGAGCAAAAGACGGTGCTGCTACTATTTGGAAGATGAGACATCTCCAGACACCAGTTTGAGAATCTCACTCGCAATGCCCCAGGCTTTGTTTGATGTATGCGACAGCCTATTGCCCGCAAGGTCTGAATGACTGCTTCAAGATGTCGTGGGATGACAGGTGACAGGGAGATTGTAGAGCGGGTGATGGCAGCAGCCACCAAAAATGTGCCGGCCTCAATACGGTCAGGGATGACAGTGAAGTCCGTGGCATGGAGCTTCTCGACACCTTGGATGACCAGAGTATTGGTGCCAGCCCCCTTGATCTTCGCCCCACATGCTGTGAGGAACTCTGCCAGATCGACCACCTCTGGCTCCTTTATTACATAGAGCACAGCACCAAGGTCAGGTGGATCAGGTGAAGAAAGGCTTGAAAAGGCAGACCATCCGTGCATTGTAGTTGCCACAGCTGACTCTCCTGGCATGTGATGCTTGTGACCTCCACACGAAGGTAGGCGTGAGAACCTTCAGAACGAGAGGGATGAGTGCACTCTCTGAATGCATAGCCCTTCTTTCAAAAGATAGGGTGAAAGGCTGCCGCAAACCTGGGCAACATTTGTCAAGATGGTCTCCCCGTCAGCCAGTGCAGCAGCCATCATGAGAGTCTCTGTGGCCCCAACGCTGGGGTACTGCAGGTGGAAGTGTCCACCAATCAAGCGCTTCCCATTGCGAGCTCTCGCGTGCACTTTGCCATGCCTGGTGGAACAACCAACAAGCAGGAGCTTAAGTTGAGCCGCATTGATAAAGCCCCTCTCAAGTAACTTTCGCATAGAGCATGCTGGACAGAAGGGGATGGCTAAATGTATGAACGAGTCCACACACAACTGCCGCACTAACAATGCCAAAAAGCTGCCAAGCCTGCCAAGCCTCGAACCTAAGCAATCCAATAACTCTGTCAACCAAGCCCCATGCCCTCCCATGACATTGGCTTGGAAAGGCGCCACTGACTGGCTGCATTACAGGACCAGAGCTTCTACGAGAGAGCATGCAGCCCGGTAAGGCATGCACCTGATCTCGACATGCGCAGAAAGGGCCTCCAAGCCCTGTACATGCAGGTCAATGGGCCGGGCTCCGATGTTGCAGCCGCCAGGGAGCGGGACGACGGCCTCCCCTTTCCTGCCCATGAGGGCTCCGATCACAAAGAAGCTGGCCCGGAGCTTCCTGACCACGTCCGGGCAGGGCTCCACGGACACGAGCGTGCTGGCGTCCACACTGAGCGTGGAGTGCTGGCCATCCACGCCGCGCTGCACCTTCACGCCCAGCGACTGGAGGACCTGGCACATCCTCCGGATGTCGTGGAGGTCCGGGATCATCCGCAGCAGCAGCGGCTGCTCGGAGCACAGCGCGCCGGCCAGGACGGCGAGCGCCGAGTTCTTGGCGCCGCTGATGCGGACGTGGCCGGCCAGCGGCGCGCCGCCCTCGACCTCCAGGCACTCGACGAGCACCGGGGTGGAGCGGAGGAGGTCGGCGGGCGCCAAGAGGGGCCCCGGCACGGGAAAGCGGACGGGCGCGTACCCCCGGGCGCCCTCTGCGGGCTGGCCAGCCTCGGCCGAGCCGGCGCCCGGCGCAATGACGTCACTGGCCCTGGCCTGCGGCGGAGGCCGGCGGCCCGGGGAGGGGCT
>WELB01000010.1:351872-377732 GCA_009602725.1 Spirogloea muscicola
CCCCTCCTCCAGCCCTCCCTCCCCGCTCTCTGCCCAGTGCCTTACCGGGGCCCTCGCCCGCGGCCACCCCGCCGGCCCCCGTCAGGGAATGCCTGGCGGTAACGGAAAGGGAAGCGAAACCCCCGCTCCCCCGGCCCCCATCGGCCAGGACGGCGGGCCACTCCTCCGCCGCCGCGTGGCAGGGCCTGGCGCCCGCCGCCCGGCCGCCGGGTGGCAGCGGCCCCGACACGGCGGATAAGCGGCCAAGGCCGTGCCCGGCGCGGCACCTGTCCCCCCGCAGCACCTCGGCGGGCCCCGCGCCGGGCAGTTCCTGTATGTGCAACACTCCTTTGAGCTGGCCTCTCGCGGCCATCTCTTCTGATTGCCTTACAGTGAAAGCTGTTTCCTTTGCGCCCCGCTGCCGTCCCGCTTTCCTGGCCCGCCAGCCCCCGTCTCGCTTGCAGCCACTCCCGTTCAGAAAGTGAGCTCTTCCAAAGGGAACGGGAGGCTGTGAAATGCCAGCTCAGAAAAGTGTAGACAAGGTCCACAGTTCGCTTGACTTGCTTCACCGCCTTGCGCGGCGTGCAGCGGCCCGCCGCCTCGGGCAGCAGGGCGAGCAGCCCGGCTTCAATGTCGCCGGGTCCCTCGCTCAAGTCTTCCGAATGCGTTTGGCCATCTCGATGCAGCGGTCCCTTGCCTTCGCGGTTCACATGCGCGCAGGCCGAGCTTTGGCGGCGGCCTCCGGCTTCCGTCAAGGCGACGTCTTTCCGCAGGCTTGCTACTCAGACTTGCGTCTCCTGACTAGAGCTTACTGAGCGTTCCCTGGCTGATGTCTTAGTCCTAGAAGAGGGAGAAGGCGCGCGGGGCGCATGAATTGAAAGGGAGGCCAATTCAAGCCAATACATTGTTCAGGCAGAGTCGAGTGCAGACTAAACAATGCTACATAATACGGAGACCTAATCTAAGGTACCTAAGATGACATTAGTACCCACGGGTGAGCACAAACAAATCTGACAAGCTAACTTGGGGAGCTGGAGCGCCGCCACGAAAGCCGGAGGCCTGACTTAGAGCGCGCCCTAGAAGAGAGTGCTCGCCCACTGAGGATAGGGGCTGGAAAAGCCAGCCCAAAAAAGAATGAACAGCAAACGAGAAGGGGGCCAGGGGAAGCGCTGAGAAAAACAAGCAAACTAAGAAACAAAGCAGCTACGAATCACTCAGTACCCCTGCTAAGCAGTCCTAGTCCTTCGCACTCCGGCTCCTTCAAACCTTGTCCATTCCTTTGGGCTGGCCTTTCCCAGCCACCAGTCAATCTGGCCGCGCTTTCTTGCGAAAGAAAGCGCGTCCAGAGCAGTAGCTGTGATAAAAGTGCTAGCCCATAGAGAAGAGGGGCTGAAAGAGAGAAGTGGCACTCCCACTGGAGAAAGTGCAATGGGGGCAAGGGCTGTGAAAAGCCAGCCCGAAAAAAGTTGACAAATGTTTGAAGAAGCCAAAAATGCTCAGCGGATTTGAGGTTCCTCACTCGTAACTACTGAGTGGTCCATCCTCCCTCCGTACTGCCGTGGCTTCTTCAGGCCCCTTCTTCTTGCCCCTTCGTAGCTGCTAAATACTTTTTGGCCCCTTCAAACTTTTGACTTCTTTTTCGGGCTGGCTTTTCACAGCCCTTGCCCCCATTGGGAGTGCCACTTCTTCTTAGCAGCTACGAAGGGGCCTGAAGAAGCTATGTCAGAACGGGGGGAGGATGGACCACTCAGTGCTTACGAGTGAGAGCCTCAAATCCGACAGACTAGCTGCCGGAAAATTATCGCCCTGAAAGAGAGAAGGGCTCACCCATAGAGGATAGGGGCTGGAAAAGGATAGGGGCTGACAGAGAAGTGCTCGCCCATAGAGAAGACGGGCTGGCAGAGCCAGCCCAAAAAGAATGGACAATGTCTAAAGCCAAAGAAAGAGGAGCCGAAAAACGACTACACAAAAAAACACTGCAAAACATGTAGACGTTGCAGAGGGAAGCTCAGTACCCCCGACTGAGCAACATTCAGGTCTGAGAAAGGCGCCAATTGCCTTGCAAGAGACTACAGCAAAGGGGAGCTTGGTAACAGAGAGAAGCTTGGTAACCCTTGCTCAGCAGCCGCAAGTTGGAATGAGATGCAGCTGGAAAGAGAGAGAGAGAAGAAGAAGGCTCGCCCATAAAGAAAGAGGGGCTGGCAAAGCCAGCCCAAAAAGAATGGACAATGTCCAAAGCCGAAGAATGAGAAGCCGAGGAAGGACTCCTCTACTCTACCAATCACGACAACATACTAGGGAAGCTCAGTACCCGCGAGTGAGCAACATCAGGTCCGAGTAGCTCGAGGCAGGGAAGGAGGCACTCCGCCGAGACCCGGAGCGCATGAAATAAAAGGGAGGCTGGAAAGAAGAAACAGCTCTTCCAAATCGATGGCAGTGGCTGTGAGAGGCCAGCCCAAAGAAGTGGACAAGGTCGGACACGGCCGGAAGGCGCAAAAAGAGTTACCCCGACGAACCCAGAAGTAGCAGCCAAAGTGCGGTCTGCCCGCCTTCTCTTTCTTTGTCAATTTATGGCGACTTGTGTAGCTGTGATTGAAACGCTTGCAGGCCTTTTCGGACCTTGACCATCGTGTTATGGTCTAGCATTTCACAGCCGTCGACCCCAAAGAAGAGCTGCTTCTATGGTCTGCCAGGGGCGCTGCCCAGCTTCGACGCCGCCGGTCAGCGCCCCTGGCAGACCTTAGAAGCAGCTCTTTGCTCGCTTAAGTCTTCCGTATGCGCCTGGCGGTTTCGTTCCAACGCGTTCCCTGGCTGATGTCTTAGTCCTAGTCCTTCGCACTCCGGCTCCTTCAGACCTTGTCCATTCCTTTGGGCTGGCCTCTCCCAGCCACCAGTCAATCTGGCCGCGCTTTCTTTCTCTCGCCTACGCCGTCCACACGCGAGCAGGCCGTGCTCTGGCTGCTGCCTCTGGGTCTCGGCGGAGTGCCTCTTTCCCTGCAGCGAGCTATTCTTATTTGATGTTGCTCACTCGTGGGTACTGAGTTTCCCTCTGCATCGTCTTGTGTTTTGTAGTGCAGTCCTTTCTCGGCACCTTTTCCTTTTTCCATCTTTGGGCTTTGGACACAGTCCATTCTTTTTTGGGCTGGTTTTGCCCCTCGTCTCTTTGGGCGAGCACTTCTTCTGTGAAGAGCCAGCCCGTAATATTTTGCCAGCCCCTCTTCTCTATGGCGAGCACTTTCTTCTTTCTTCAATGGAGGAGAGCCTCGGCTACGGTGCTTCACCAAGTAGCCACTAGCTCTGCTGAGTAGTTTGCGCTTCCTGGCCTACATACTGTCCATACCTCTCTCATACTCCCTCTCATACTTCTCTCTTGTCCATTCTTTGTGGGCTGGCCTTCACAGTCGTCGTTTCCTTCGGAAGGGCTTCTCATTCTTCACTAAGTGGTCATTCATAGTGGCCACTTGTTGTGGTGTCAACTGTAGTTTCGCGTAGCCAGGAGCTTTTCCCGATGACCTTGTCCGTTCTCTTTATGGGTCAAAAAGCACAGTCTCTCTTTCGATTGGGTTGGCCTTTCACAGCCACCGCCCTCTCCCCCTGTTCTGACATCTAGCATCTTCAGGCCCCTTTGTAGCTGCTAAATGCTTGTAGGCCCCTCCGAACCTTTGTCAAATATTCTTGGGCTGGATCGTCGCAGCCCTTGCCCCCAATTGCAGTGCCACTTCTTCCTGATTCTTTCATCTCGTCTTACCTGATGCTAAGAATTTCCAAGTCGCGGTTCTTGACATGAAGCTACTGAGTGGCTCTCCTTATAGCCACTTCTTTTGCTGGATTGTTGTCCTGGGCTTGGTGGGGCATACCTCTAGAATCTATCCTTTCTGTTGAGCAGCTGCCCTTCCACAGCTACCACCCTCGTCTTTGAATTTGGACTTTCCCATCCTGCAGTTGGCCCTACTGCACCTTGATGGAGCCTGTCGGACAACGATTTGCAACAGCCCATCGACTGACCGCCTTGCATAATAAGTGGGTTGTCTGTCCTTCCTACTGGGCTGACCTCGCTCAGCCAGCGCCCATAGCCACTCAAACTGTCTTCTTTCGCCCAACACCGTCGATGTTGTCCTGGCTTCTCCCAGCCTCCATCTCCTGTGCAGAGCGCAAGCCTTGAAGCTTTGTGAGGCTCAAGCCGCTTGCTGTTCCTCCTACAAAGTGGCAGACATTGCGAGCTGGCCGCTCACAGTTGCTGCCCCTTGCATCCACTTCTATCTTCACTACCTGCCACCACTGTCACGCTTGATATCCACCTCCATCCAACATCAGAAGCAAATACAAGCATATAAACACATAGGCAGACTTCCTCATAGTATCTCATATACATGCAACGGCTATCCAGTGTAACCAGCCAGGCTCGGACATTTATTGACTTACGTGACTCACAGCTACTGCTATATCTGGGCGATGCTCCTAAGATGTTATGCATCAGAGTTTCCATTGCTTGTTTGCAGGGTATGGATATCATTTCCTTCTCCTCCTTTGTTTGTCTGTGGGCAATCATATTTTGTAAAGTGGACGCCTGTGTCTAGAGGTTTGGAGATCGGCGGCGGCTCCCCTCCCTCGGGCTGGCGATTAGAAGTCCCTACCCACCTCCCGCGTAGAAGTGTAGTGTGATATCGGCCGCTCTGGCCGGAGCCGCTTGTCCCTCTTGCATAATACAGAATGCGGCTCTCACTTGGTTTGCAGCACTCGCAAGCATTGGCTCTTCATCAACGTGCAGGGCGCGCTCTAAGTCAGGCCTCCGGCTTTCGTGGCGGCGCTCCAGCTCCCCAAGTTAGCTTGTCGGATTTGTTTGTGCTCACCCCTGGGTACTGATGTCACCTTAGGCACCTTAGTTTAGGTCTCCGTATTATGTAGCCCAGTTTAGTTTGCCCTAGACTCTGCCTGAACGATGTATTGGCTTGAATTGGCCTCCATTTTCATGCGCCCCGCGCGCCTTCTCTCTTGTGGGTGTACAACCTGGCGGAGGCCCACGACCCTTGGTCGACGTGGTGGTGACGGAGGCGTACAAGAGTCCAGCATCGACACACATTGCTGGCCACGCAGTGGGAAGTGCAGAGCAGAGAAAGTTCCAACACTGCTCTCACCACCCCCGCAGTGATCACCTCCTACGAGCCGCAATTGACAACTTTGGCTGCATGGGTCCTCGCTTTTATACCCTAATTCAGAACGTGGCAATTCTAGGATATGCACCATGTGATGATATCGTCCAGCCCAGATGGGCATGCCGGCAGCATACTTGCATTCTTGCTGCGTCGTATGTCAGCCTGTTTGCAGCGAGCTCAGGCTCATGCTTTGCACCAGAAAGCTGGTCGAGCCTCAGCTGGTGGCACAAGGGCTTCTCGATTGCCGTCCATTATTCGGCATCAGTTAGCGACCTCTATGTGCTGACTCGTGCTTAATGAGCGGGTCAGCTTATCAGCAGGTGTTGTACATCTGTCAATGTGCTTGCCTTTGTTCTTGGCCACATAGGCCCTCCATCACTTTATACACACTCCAGTTTCCTCTTGCGGGAGCTCTCGCAACTACTTGATTGCTTACGTGTTTCAGCGCTTTTTGGACCCCTCGGACCCTCCTTCAAAACATTGCCAATCTAGGCTACACACGTCGTGCAGATGTGTTTCCGGCTGAGATGGGCTTGCCAGCTGCATATCTGTCTTTCTTGCGACAACGAGTTTCGGCCTGTTTGCAGCGTGCTCAGGCAAATGCCTTGCACCAGAAAGCTGGACGAGCTCTGGTTGGTGGTAGAAGGGCTTCGTATCTGACATCTAGTATTCAGGCATCGATCAGCGACCTTCATGTTGTGACCCGTGGTTACTGAGCGGGTCAATCTGCTGTAGTCTATAGATGTGCTTGCCTGTGTACTTGGCCATGTGGCCCTCGTTTGTTTCAAATACACCAGATTTCCGGACCTTGCCGACTCTTTTCGGGCTGGCTTTTCACAAGAAGAATGTGCTCGCCCATTTTCACAGCCCTCGCCCGTATTGGATGTTTAATGTCCCGGCCGCTTCCGCTGGCTTGCTTGGGCCTCCCTCTCACTCCATGCGCACCGTGCGCCTTCCTTCCTAAATAACCTTAACCCCTTCTTTGCTGTTTTTTTCTTTGTTGTTCTTAAGCAGTGTACAGGCTTACTCTAGCTCCTCTTTCATTTCGTAAGCACCCCGCGCCTGCACATCCCGCGTCGCGGCCGCCGCCTTCAGCGATGGCGCGCGGCGCGCTCGCCAGGCGCCTGGCGCGGGCCCTGCTCGCGACTGGCGAGGGCGGCGGCAACCGCTGCGGTTGCCGCGGCGCCGGCATCGGCGGCAGCAGCAGCGGCAGCTCACCTGGCTCCCGATGGCTGAGCTCCATGGCTTCTGCCAGCACCCGGAGCCGCCAGCACGCCTCTGCTCTGTCTCAGCAGCGATTGCTCTGGACCTCATTGGCGGCAGGTACGACAATGGTAGCCAGAAGCAGATACTCCGCTATTCTTAAGGATGGGAAAGCCTCAGTCACTGTAGCAGTGCCGTCGATGCGAGTCACAGGTCATAGATAAGGCATACTCGGGGGTGCTACGTGCGATAAGAGGCCTGTTGGACAATCAATTCCTCCATTGCCCCCTGTCATTGTGAGTGACTCACGTTGATGCAAATTTCAGAGGCTGCTGTTACCATATTGCAGGGGCCGTGCAGAGGTCAATGTTAGCTGGTCATGGCAACGTGCAACGAGGAGATAGGCACCACTTCTCCTCGGATATCAGCGAGTTACCCAATGTCGAGGACCCGGAAATTAGAAAGGCTCTTAGCCAGCTGCTTGCGGCTACATGGTCAGATATAGACGAGGCTACGCAGGCTCTGGTAGCAAAGGCACTTGCCAAGCACAGCAGGTATACATAAGCTTTAGAAGGCGGACATCTGTGCATTCAACGATGATGTTGTACCCGAAAGCTGCAGTGTCCATACTCTTGCTTGGTGTCCAAGTTTAAGAAGAAACTGTTCCTGTTTAAAGTCAGATAAGCTGAGCAGCCTTTGTGGATATTGCAGTGACGATCTTGGAAAGGAGGCTTTGGCATCAGCATGGAGATCTGCTGAGGCATCAGAAACGTTCATAGAGAAGCTGGAACACATACGCTTGGAGCTGGATGAATTGAGCGGTGGCAAATTCGCTGGGGAGGTGTGGACCATGGACCTCAAGCCTAGCTGCAATGGCTGTCTTCACTGAATCTCCAAAATCGATTGTACTTTCCGCAGCAACTGAAAATTGCTTTTTTCTTTTGACTACCGTGCTTGGCTGCAGAATGTAGGCGCAATGCCCTCACATCTTGATAAGGTGTTGTCAGCGGTGTTGAAGCGCTATAATGCCTACATAGAATCTTTCAGTGAGGAGGAGACATGGTTGAAGAAGAAGGCTGAGCAAGAGCTTGGAACTACAATGAATCACCTGAAGCAGCGATTCAATGGCATGGGGGCTGATTGGAGCAAGGTGAGTAGTTGTAGTGTGGACTTGCTTAGGTGTTGTTCCCTGTGGTCAGGCTCGTGTCTTGAACAGGTACTGATTAGCTCCAAAACACAGTGATGTACAGTGCATCTATGTGCCTGTTGAAGACAGTCAAAGTGCCTCTTGAAGTTGTGGATGTGTTACAATATGTTCATACCAATCCAGGTCCTGGCCATACACGCTTGTCAATGTTGTTGTGCCCTGCAGGAAACTGACTCAGCATTGAGACTTGTGAACAGTTGAGTGTCTTGGGCACATCTGGACTTGCTGGCTCGTATGTTGAGCGAAGAACGTAGGCGTCTCCGATGGAGGTTGTAGTGGAGGTTACTCACCCAGCCCCAACTTGTGAATATTGTCATCGTTCTATTTCATGCCGGAATGTGAAAATCATCTTCAGTCCCCTAGGGTTCACTTCGATATCCCCGCCGTGAGGTGTCACAAGCACATATCAGGGCAGGAAAATAAGGGCCCCACAGCAGTTTAGTAAGTCCAAGACGTGGGAACTAGAATCGTGCACATTGGTCAATTGGTACTTAATCCACTGCTGGCATGGCCGCCAGCTGAAGTCTTGAAGCATCTTCACCTTGTCCAGGCGTGAACCGGTACTATTATGCCAGTTCACGCCTATAATCATGATGGACTACTAAGTGCATGATCTTGCTCCAATGTGAGCAATACAGAGAAGAAGATGTTTATACACAAAGCGGCCAATCAGGTCACATGAGAATGCTATGTGCTGCCTCTGCTGCAGGCGGTGTCCATGGCGCGTTCGACGAGTCAAAGTCCAGCTTCCTCTTCGCACCGGCGCTTGAAGCTTGAGGGACTCGTCGTCTCAAGCTCGCCAAGCGTGTAGTGGTCTTGGACTCTGACACTAACTCGTCATCAGCAGATGCAGCTTGTCTGCAAGCACCCTCAGTCACGCCTGTGGCTGCAACAATCAGCACCTTGTCTTTGCTGGCCACTCTTGCTGCAGCCCTAAGGACTTTAGGACCTGCACCCTCCTGTGGCTCTTGTCCTGTCACGACTCCAATGACGCTTCTGCTATCTGTGATGACTTTGCCTTTGCTGCATCGCATGTTGTGGCCTGTGATGCGGCCAAACTCGGACTGCACCATGCTGCTGAGGCGACCAAAGCACTTCTCATATTCAGCCCAGAGCTCCCACCTATGTGACATTAACAAAGACTAAGGTCAGCTGGAGCCAAAGGCATTTGAAGCCTTTTAGGTCGGCTATTCGTATCCGAGGCAAAGAGCATGTAAAGATCTGAGTATCAATTGAGTCAACAGCGTCAGGCGCACCAGTACGCTAAGAATTGGTAAGGGGCAAAGCTGCTGTAAGCCTCCTTGGCCAATGTCTCCACGTTCGTCAGAGTGCAGTGCTTCATGCCTCGCACCTGGCAGCAGAAGCGCCACATGAATAGAAAGATATTTCGTAATCACCTACTATTTTGTGGTACTGTGTGCATAAAGCTCCATCGACTGAGGAACCAACCTGCTGCAGATGTCGCACAGTCTCAGAATCGGCAGGGATGTTGGTGTAATCTCCAAGACATTGCAGGACATTGGCAGTTGAGAAGGGACCAAACCCTGGAACCTGCAAGATCTTCTGCTTCAGCTCTGGCAGAGGCAACACAGGCTGCCCTGCCAGACACTGGAGTGCTTGAAGATCCAGTTCTCCAGAATGAACGGACTTTGCAAATTGCAGTAGCCGCGTTGCACGATAGCCAAGCCCACATCTCTTGCTCAAGACCGAGGCATCCAAATTGGCTAGTTCGGCCGCCGTTGGGAACGCGCCCAGAATAGGCTCATTGGCAGACTGGCCCATGTTACTGAGATGATGTTTGGTCTCCTCGCCAGGTGTGAGTCTTTCGCCACTCCCGTTTTCTCCACTCACTTGCGCTGTCAGCTACAGCCAGCCTATTAGCTCAAGAGCCTCTGAGGTGCCTAGTCTAAGAGCTGCTCTCACTTATATGTGCAAGCGCTGAAAGATGACAAAACAAATTGGAATTGAATTTTTGCGGGTTTTAGGTGTTGTGCAGATAATATTAGCATGTAACAAGCCGTCACCTTGTTTCAGAGTTATAAGAGCTGCTGCTCACCTTGATGTGCGGCCCCGTTGGATGCTGGACCCATGGACTTTCTTTTTGTGGCTTGCAAGTCGATGTATCCAAGTGGCAAACCTTCTAGCTCTGCTTGAAGCTCGCACAACTTCCGTGCCATTGACAGCGTGCGTCCCCACCTGCACTTTCAATGGATGGAATCTGCAGGCCATTTAGCAAAGGCAAACAATCATTGCACATTCTTTGCAGCTGTAGCTACAGGAGCTTTACTAAGTACATATTAAGAAAGCCTTTGTGTGCAGATATGCTTAAGCTGCTCCTACACCCGTTTCTGTTATCCACATACATGTCCTTGCTCACCCGCAATTGCATAGTAGAAGGGTTTTGACCATGTCTTCAAATAAGGATGGGGATCGGAAGAGCCGGCCAAAGTTTTCCTTCTTGGCCTTTGAATGAAGTGCATGGAAACCTTGAATGGCAGCCTCCTCGTCTGGGTCAAAACGCAGCATCCTTACAATTTGCGCCTGAGATTTGTGCAGGGTCAGTTGGGAGAAAATCCAAGATTTATTGATCTTGTACAAGATGTGTCTACAGGACTCTGACATTCGTCAGCATCTCAGGTCAAGAAGGCGAAGCTATTGCTGCCTGTGTGGATAAGGATCCAGGGCAAGCAAGCTGTCTTCTGTCAGCTTTGCCGCAGCCCAACTCCAGCAGCTGCCTGCAAGTTATCTTCAACACTGCACGATAGATAGTTCTATCTAAGTTGGAACCAGTGTTACCCTGCAGTGCTTGGGCAGGCTGACGCACCTCCAGCACCACTCTGTCTGGGCTACTTAGCCCGTTGACGCCCCACACAGACGCCTCCAGCCGCGCTGCTGGCTCGTCGTCGGCCAGGTCACCAACGTGACATGCGCAGTGGTCGCTGGGCGAGGTTTCAGAAGCAAGTCGAGCACAACCTGGAGCACCCAGTCGCCGGCATTGCTGCGGCATGGAGATGACTACTATCGCCGAGCGGCCATCGGCCAGTCGCAGCGGCCGGGTCAATGTGGCGCCAGGCCTGCCGCTGTCCCCCGGCTGCGGTGGCGTCCAGATGTTGGGGGCCATCATGAAGAAGCCGTAGCTGCAGACCGCCTTCTGCAGGCAAAACCCTCTTGGCACCACAATGTCGAAGCACTGCGCAGTGGCCATGACGGGCGCCCTCGGAGGCGGATCACAGCGGCCTTTGGCAGAGCCCTCGCTGCTGCCTCTGGCTCTGACCAGGGGACCCACTTCCAGGAGCCTAGCATCTCTGATCTGCGGCTGCTTAGCAGGGATCACTGAGTAATGCGTAGCTGCTCTGTCTCTTTGTGTGCTTGTTTTCTTTAGCGCTTCCCCTGGCCCCCTTCCCCTTGGCCTACATTTCTAATACACGATCTCTCCTTCTCAGGCTAGTGCCTTGCACCAGAAAGCTGGGCGAGCTCTAGTAGGTGGCAGAAGGGCTCCGTTCCTGGCATCTAGTATTCATGCATCGAGTAGTGACCTTTATGTTTTGACCCGTGGTTATTGAGCGGGTCAATCTGCTGTAGGTTATGTAGATTTTTAGATGTGCTTGCCTTTGTACCTGGCCATTTGGCCTACATTTCTTTCTAATACACGATCTCTTCCCCTTCTCGTACTTTGTTCAATTTTTTTTGGGCTGGCTTTTCCAGCCCCTATCCTCAATGGGCGAGCACTTTCTTCTTTGTGGCGGATTCCTCTTCTTCAATGATGTCGATGTGTAGCACAGACGCACTCAGGCTCCCTCAGACTTGGTCCATTCTTTTGGGCTGGCCTTTCCCAGCACAGAGGCTTCCGGCTGCACTCTCAACACCTAGGACGTAACTGTGATGCGTTGTATTGCATCGCCCTTTCCGCAACTGCTGATGGCCTCTGTCCAACAACTGTAGCAGACGTGCAATGAGCGTCAGTGCCAGCTTCTTGGCTTGTCCCTTGATGGGGTCTTAATCTTCAGGTCTCCAAGAAGGCGATGGAGCTGAGGCCAGCTTCTCTTACGCCTGGCTGCCGCTGTAGACGTTGGCTGTCTTGAGAGAGAAAAGACTCGTCCAGTAGATGGCTGTGATTGACCAGCCCGAAAAGCAGAATGAATACTTCAGAGGGGCCAGAAAAGCGTTGAAGAAAGCCTTGAGAGAGCTAAATTGCGACTAGAGGGCGGAAAAGCGCAGCCCTGACGGCACCCGGAGGCAGCAGCCGAGGCTCGACCTGCACGCAAGTAGACAGCAAATGCCAAGGATATTGCAAGGCGCACACTGTGCATAGTACTGAAGGATGGAGGGGCCTGAGCGGCCGTCGTGCGCTGCGTGCCCTGCTTGTGTCCCATCTCACCACCGTTAGCTTGAGGCGTCGAACCTCGTTCGTGACCGGTCGGTCCCGCGCCACTTTCGCCACTTGGGCCACACTTTTCCAGTACACGCAAGTCCCCGCGCCTGCCCGACGGCCCAGCCTGGTCGAGCTAGCTCGGCGGGGGTGGGGGGCGAAGGCCGCGCCGTCCGCCGTCGCTCGGTGCGCCCGACGCCGCTCAACCTCAGTGTGCGCATACTCGCGCCGCCGCATCAGTCGCCCGATGGCGCCGTGCTGATCCAGCGGGCATCGCAGCACTGCTGAGCTCCTTCCGATCGCTCGAGCACGCTGGGGTAGCCGTCAGCTCCTTGGCTTTTGGCTTGTGGCTTACTGCGGCAGCTGCGTGTCCGTCTCGAAGGTGACATCATGCTGAGGCCGCATAGTGCAGGCAGGAGACCCTGGAGGCTCCACTTGACCTCACGCCTTGCTCGTCTCAGCGCAGACAGCTCGGCAGAGTGCTTCTTCACCAAAGGCGCGCATTGCGTTGTGTTTATAAGTAGCCACGATGACCGTCTCCAAGCCTTGTTTCAAATAAGAGAGTGCGCCGACCTGAAACATAAGGTGCGACTGCAGCAAAATTTCTCACCTTTGCTGACACTTCACTGATTCAACAATGGCCTTGCCTCCTGCTCCGTTGACTTGCAAAATTTGTTAGGTGCAGGATGCATCAAAACACTTGGCGACGTGAATTCATTCTACTCCTCTGCTGCCTAGCCTGAGAGGAACAGCTGCAGTCTGAGCAAAGCTCTACAAGGGGCGTACTCATGAAGGGCCGCAGTGCTTGACTGAGGTACTACGACATCAGCAGGTATCAACATGTTAAGCGGTACTCCATCAACAAGCAGCCCGTCTGCTTCTGCTGTCAGGTACTACTTTTTATTTCAAAGAGAATTAGGCGTGCAGTGGCTACTACTATCTCATATCATCAGCAAGCATTTACTAAGAGTATATGGCAATACCGGGAGTGTGTCTCGCAACAAGTGCCCAGCCACAGGCCATTTGGATCACATTCATGTCCAACCGTTGAGCAAGCCAAAGCCAGGGCATTGACTCACTTAAATTGTTCACAAGGTCCTCTTCTGGCAATTTAGGGTCTTTCAGATAGGCAACCTGTTCCTTGAGTGCACCTGCCAGTATTCCTCAACCAATGCCCATAATTGTCAGTACTTCTTAGTGCACCTCCATAATGCTCAATATCAGGTCTATTGCACCAAGTGGTATGCTGCATGCACTCCTCCCTTCTGGTTTTGTGAGCAACAGATGGAGACTT
This sequence comes from Spirogloea muscicola, assembly GCA_009602725.1. Classification (NCBI taxonomy): domain Eukaryota; kingdom Viridiplantae; phylum Streptophyta; class Zygnematophyceae; order Spirogloeales; family Spirogloeaceae; genus Spirogloea; species Spirogloea muscicola. The sequence continues at coordinate 365,078 of WELB01000010.1, forward strand.
GGCAAGGCATCCTCTTTGTGGCCACGAGTGAAAAAGTCAGGTGTGTCCCACTAACCGCAGTTGCCTACATTTGGCTGAGATAATTGACGTGGCAAGAAAGCAGAGAAGCAGAGTCTGTACCTGGGGAGACGATTGCAGCATCTTGCATCCTAAAAAGCACACCTTGAACAGCTCTTATGGGTCTCAGTGTCAATGGAACTGCTGGCGTTAGCTTGTGTCTCACCTTCTTTTTCACAGGTTTAAACACACATGCTTTGCAAGCTGAGTTCAGTCATTAAGTAAGATTTATACTTTCACGGCTAATGACTTCCTTCATTTTTATCTAATGCATGTCCTATTTTGTCAGGTCAAGTGCAAGTGCTACGTTGTGATAGACAGGGGGTTAGTCACCTCTTGTCCATCAGAGCAAGCCTTGATACTGTTGAGACTGTGAGATCCTCACAGTCAGTCATGGGAGAAGCAACAATCACCTCCTTCACAAGCTGTGCCAGCGCAAAAGTAGTAGCCGTGGTCGATTCTACGAGCCACAGCCCATTCCAAGGCCACCCTGGCTGGCAAGAAGTGATGCAACACATGGTGAGTATCAAAACGAGCATCCGCTGCTTCATGAGACAGTAGCTCTCATAAACAGCTGGTCGAAGTATCCTTGCTTATTTGCCCTACATTTAAGCCCAGAGCCCACCCCACTCTTACTGAGCCAAACTTGCTCGCTGGATGCATGCACACCACAGGCAAGAAGATTGCATTGGATTGAGCCATCTTTGGAGATGCTCGTCTATGAGGATCATGTCGCTACGTCACAACCACCTGCTGAAGATCTTGACACAGCCCTAAAGCAAGCAGACATCCTAGTAGGTGTTGGAGTGAAGAACGCGGCTGCTGTGGCAGCATTGGCTCCATACACTGCTACTATTTCTACTGTGGTTTTGTTCGATTGCTCTGATCAAATGGCTGCGCTGACAAAGCTTGGTGACACCTATCCTAGACGCTGGACGGCTGTCCAAAGGACTGCAGCTTCACTTGGCCTGTGGAGCAATGGCAACAAAGCCCTGAAGGTGTGCACTACCTTGTGCGCAGTATGTACAGAAGCAGGTTGAGCATCACGCCTGTTTGGCATTGCTCACCACTAGCTGTGATGTGCAATGCCATGAGCTCGCTTGTAATAGTAGTCGGTTGAATGTCTGCAAATGGACAACAATGACGACTTTGCATAATCTGGTCAAAAGCGCCCCTGACACAACAAAGTCTCTATTATGCTTGCAGGCCCTTAATACTGTGACAGATGCCTGGGCTCGCAGTAACGCAGACGATGTTTGGTTCTCAGTCCTATTCCTGATAAACGAATATGTGAGTGAGGTGCCAATGCTGAAGAACATGCGAGCAAAAGACTTTGATACTTTGCAGGTACACCCTCTCAAAGTTGGAGTTGCAAGGCCCCCAGAGTCAAGCAGCGAGCTGGTATAGGCAGCTGTGCACATCAAGTCATGACCTTGTGTATCTGTCGCATCATGCTTCAAAGGCCTGTACATGCAGTGCCCATCATGAAGGTCGACTGACTTGGAGCAGCTTTGTGTAACTTGACACAGTGCATGGTTGGCAACTGTGGCTCTGAGATAGGAGCGTGTATTTTAGATCCAACGTGCCGCAAGGCATTGACCTGTCTCACCAGCTGCGGCCCAACGGATCAAGTTTGCAGCTATAGGTGTATAGTCTCTTATGAGAGTCCCCTGTTGGAGGCATTTTCTCGCTGCATTCTGCAAAAGCACAACTGCTTAGGGCTCGATGCGGAGATAAGGATGAGGCCTGAGGTCTTGGCTATGCCGTCCTACAGAGGACAGCCTATGACACATTCGTTGGCGGAGGACCTCTTTGTTGGATGGCTTGGCAAGTTTGATTGGAGCTGGCGAGTGGTTGCTGGTCAAAATGCAGCTTATGATCAGTTCCCATGTCAATACCAGGTGGAAAACATTAAGCTCCTTGCAGACAAGACTTATAAACCTGACTTGTCGACTTGATTCAGCACTTGCTGCGTCTTTGCCAAACAGAGCAACTGTAGAAAGCAGCAAACTGATAAATAGATGTCATATCTTGTGTCTCATGCCTTATGAGACACAAGATATGAGATGTCATTCTCACTGCCCTGACCTTGCAGATATTTTATAGAGGAAAGGCCAAGAACTCGATGTGGTATGATCCCGTCTTTCAGGTGAGACATCAAGCAGCTGTGCAGTCTTGTACGTCTGTTCTGATTAAGCTGTTAATTTCCACAAAGCTGATCTAATCCTCAATTGGCAGGATCACAGCACCTCCTCTGTCTTTGGAAGTTGTCACTAAGTATCTCACCTTGCCTAAGGGTTTTTGACGACACTCGGCTATGAAGAAAACCATCAATGCAGAGCATGTGTTGAGGGCAGGGTGTTCCTTCAAGATTCGACCACATAGCAGTCCTCAACACCTCAGAACTTCTGTACACATCCTGCTGAGCAGGTCAGCACATTGGATGGCAAGACTGTGTGGCGTCGAAGACATTATCGAGTGAGGAGGGCAGAGGTGCCGGGCACTTTCTATTTCAGTGTTCTAGACAATGGCGTCATATCTAAGGAGTTCTGGCGGATTGTGGACGTGTGTGAGGACTTGTCATGGGGCCTCTTCTATTACAGGTGCACAGCTCCTTCCTTGCTCCTACAAGTATGGCCAAGGAGAGGGGCTTGTCTAACCTTGCTGCAATTGCTGGCCAAAACAAGCAGTGAAGCATTCACCATACGGGCTTTGCCACTCGGTAAATTTGCATGCGGCAAGGGTGCCTCCTGTGAAGAGCACAGTTAATGGTGTTGATACATGCTTGCTTGGTCAGCAACTTGCGTTTTCAGCAACTTACTTACTTGATAACAATTGCCTCTGTCAGTGGTGCGGCAGCAGCAGCAGGACAGTCGTACACAGGAGCAGTCCTGGTGACTCCAGATGGGAACTGGCCTGGAGAGAGGCACGATGAGAGGCTGCTCTTAGCTTTGGACAGCTGCGGCATCAAGCTCTGGGAGCTCTTTCGAGTGGATAATACTTGTTGCAGTCATGCCCCGCTAGGCCTCTCACCTGACACACCAGCACCACACCCCATCATCTGAGATTTGTGCAGCGCCAACAAGGACAACAAATGCAGCCAGCTCTTGTGAGTGGATACAGCTTGGTTGTGCTCGGGTGCAAGATGCCGCTGCGCTTGGCAGCATCACAGACCATTTCATTTGTGAACCTCTGTTCATCGTGCAGGTACTAATTGCCATTTGCGGGCTCGCCAGAGCCTTGCCATCAAGTCAGGGGCTTGGCGCTTTGAGCCTGCAAGCATACGAGCAGGCCAACTGCAAGACCCCTGAGACTGACGTGGCGCTTGACAGCCGCTTTGGAAGCGTCCAAGTCCTGAGCAAAAGAATATTCAACAAATACGGCCTAGGGAGGATTTGGCCAAGTGCCTGAGAATGTGTCGCAGACTGTGCTCAAGCGGGTGCAACAGAGAGCACCAGTGCAAGATAAAGGCAGGAGACACGGTGCTTGAGTCCGAGCACATGGTTGCTTACACTACTGGGACTGCATCCACTGTCCTTCTGTGTCTGGCCCCTGACATCTGCGATACTGCCTAGAGTTCGCCAACCCCCATGGCCATTGTCCGGCTGCTGTATCCAGGCAAGCTAGCTTTACTACCCAGGACACTCCAGCCGCTTGTGAGAGAGCATCGCTGCTCCTTCTACGGGGCAAACGTGTGAGCAGCGAGCCCACAGAGAACGTGTCGATTTCGCCATGGCAGGTCAGCGCCAGCAGAATCAAGCCTTAATCACTGGAGTTGGTGGCTGAGAAAGCTCAGCGCATAAGAACGAAGAGTTGGGCGAGCAGCACCCACACACTGGGCTCATCACAGTAGAGCATCTGTCTACTGGTAGTAAGTACTGATCAGCAGCCGAAGGTTGGACGCCTGGCAGCAGGACGGTCGCCCCTGCAACATCCTCAAGCACATCCACTGCGATTGAAGCCGGCGCAGCACGGAAGCCGCCACAGCAGTAGTGGTGAGAGCTCAAGCTGATGGGTCCGACGACGAGTCACTCGGCCGTCTATTAGCGGTGTGCAGCAGCTCCGCAACGCCCGCTGGCTGTGGCGTATGACCCCGGCGGCCTCCCCGTGGCTTCTATTTAGTGTCGGTCGCAGCGCTGGTGGCGGGCATCTGGGCAGGGTCAGGCGCCCAGGCCCCCGGCGCCTATGTCACGTTGCCTGACAGCGACGTGCCGCGGCGCGGCTCCACTGACGTTCGCACAACTACAAGAGCCGGGCCGCCCGTACACCCGGCCGCTGAAAACCGTCCTGTGCTGCGCGCTCTTGCACCTGACCTGTGTTGTACACGGCTCGCTCAGCATCTGTGTCTCTCCAGTCTTGCTCCTCCACTGAGCGTCCTCCAGGTCCAGCAGATCGGCCTCGTTGAGGCGGTGGCCCTCTTTGAGACGGCGGCCCAGCAGAGCGACCTCGTCGCAGTGACTCAGACGCAGATGTACTCATGGTGGTAGACAGACTTGGATCTCAGACAGACAGTCAGACAGCACAGGCTCCGCCCTCACCCAAGGTGGGTGGCAGCCTGGCTAGGGCGCACGGGCGCACCGCGTGGCCTCAGATTTGGAGAGTGAGCACGACGGGTGCCCGAGGCCTCCCTTATCCAGGGGAGACTCTCAAGGCCCAATAGACGGGCGGGATGGTCACCCACCCCGACCCGCCGATTCAACATATTACAATATTCAACACTCCCACTAAATATGTGAATCAGCCAGACCTAGCAAACTTCTACATCTATCATACTCGGGCTTAAACAAGCCCTTGGTCAGAATATCTGCAGTCATATCTGCTGAACTACAGTGCTGCATCTTGATGACTCCTTCGTCTACCTTCTCTCGGATGAAATGATGTTGTATCTCAATATGCTTAGTACGAGCATGATAGACTGGACTCTTAATCAAAGCAATGCTACCTTGACTGTCGCTGAACAAAGTGGTTGCGCTCGATGAAGAGAGGAATCCACATTCTTGTAGTAGTCTCCTCAGCCAGATTGCTTCTTTTGCTGCTGCAGTCGTTGCCATGTACTCCGCTTCAACAGTTGAAGTCGCCACAGTCGGCTGTTTCCTACTACTCCAACTGACTGTTCCTGCTCCCAACTGGAAAGCATAACCTGTTACTGACTTTCTATCATCCAGACTGCGTCCCAAGTCAGCATCACAAAATCCCACCAGTTCATCAGATTTATCTCCTGTATTTCTAAATGTCAAACACAGAGTCTTGCTTCCCTGCAGATATCGCATGATTCTCTTGACAGCTTTCCAATGCTCAACACCAGGATCTTGCACAAACTGAGCAACCACTCCCACTGCTGCTGCTATGTCTGGACGTGCTGCCACAGCTATGTACATCAAACATCCCACTGCCTCCCTGTAAGGCACCTGTGCCATCTTCTGTCTATCTCGATTTGTCTTGGGTCCCTGATCCTTGCTCAAAGTCTGTTTAGTATCCTGTGGGGTAGAGATAGGGTTGCAGTCTTGCATACCAAATCTGTCCAAGACTTCAGTAATGTACTTTGACAAACTCAAGGTCAGTATCCTCTGGCTTCTATCTCTCTTGATTTGAATACCCAAAAGATACTCCAAGGGCCCAAGATCCTTCATCTTGAATCTACTACTCAGCTCTTGCTTTACTCTCTTCACTTCAGTAGCTGAATCTCCCAGTAAGATCAGATCATCAACATACAGTGCTAGAACCACCTTAGCAGGTTTCTCCCTCACATACACACTGTGATCAGCCTCAGATCTCTTGAAACCTTGGTTCAGTAGGAAAGTGTCAATCTGTGCATACCAGGCCCTGGGCGCCTGTTTAAGCCCATACAGCGCTTTCTTCAGCTTGCACACTTGACTCTCCTTGCCCTTCACCTTAAAACCTGCAGGCTGTTGCATGTAGATCTCTTCCTCAAGATCACCATTCAAGAATGCTGTGGTGACGTCCATCTGCTCAATTTCCAAATCATGAATAGCTGCCATAGCCAGCAAACTTCTGACAGCACTATTCTTAACCACTGGAGCAAATGTCTCATTGTAGTCAATCCCTTCCTTCTGAGCACAGCCTTTAGCAACAAGGCGTGCTTTATACCGATCGACAGACCCATCACCCTTCAGTTTGATCTTGAACACCCATTTGCTGGGTATCGCCTTCCTGCCAGCAGGTAACTCTACCAAATCCCAAGTCTTGTTCTCCTTGATAGAATCTAGTTCTGCCTCTGCTGCTGCTTTCCACTTGAGTGCTGCATCACTACTCATGGCCTCTTGCATTGTGAGAGGCTCATGTAACACTACAGCAGCTAAAGCACGAATATCTGTCCTAGATACTCCAAATGGAGCAGCATTCTCCTCCAGGTCTTCACCTCCTGCCCTTGCTTCCACTCCATCACCAGATTCAGACCCTGCTTCCACAGTATTCACAATGTCAGGCTCTTCAGATACAGGCCACCATTGCATGTCTCCCACTGTCTCAGAAGGCCGTAACGGAAATGCAGAATAATCTGGACCTCTCTGCTCATCAAACACTACATCTCTGCTGAAGATCATCCTCCTGTTCTCAAGATCAAACATTTTCCACGCTTTCACGTGTTCACCATATCCTACCATAACACACTGACGAGCCTTGGATTGCAACTTGTGTCTCATCTCAGTAGGAACATGCACCCACGCAGAACAACCAAATACTCTAAGATGAGCAACTGTAGGTTTCTTGCCAGTCCAGACCTCCTGTGGCGTCATGCCTTCTACTGCACTAGTAGGCATTCTATTCTTCAGATAAACGGCCGTTGCGACTGCTTCAGCCCAGAATTCTGATGGTGTATACAAATGGAACAGTAAGCACCTTGCAATCTCCATAACGGATCTATTCCACCTCTCCGCCACACCATTCTGCTGAGGACGATAGGTCGCTGTCAACTGCCTGTGTATGCCCTGTTGCTGACAGAACCGTTCAAACTCCTTAGAAGTATATTCTCCACCATTATCAGATCTAAGAGCCTTAAGCTTCTTCCCTGTCTGCAACTCAACTGCAGCTTTGAAACGCATGAACTTGTCCAACACTTCACTCTTGTTTTTCAGAAAGTAAACCTTGCTCCATCGACTGGCATCATCAATGAAGGACAAAATATATCTGCTGCCCCCTAAAGATGGTACTTGCATAGGGCCACAGACATCAGAATGCACCAGCTCCAGAAGCGTAGAAGCTCTAAAGTGCTCACCAGCAAGCGGTTGTTGAAGATGAAGTTTACCCTGAACACAACTCCGGCAGAAGTCGGGTTCAACATCTCTTACAAAAGGTTCGACTCCATGCACCAGGTTCTTGAGCTTCTTCATCCTCTGAATATTTGGATGACCCAGTCGAGCATGCCATTGCTCAAAAGTATTTTTATCAGATTCAGAAACATTAACACTGCCCTGGACCTGTATAGGGTTCTGCACCTGCTTCTGTGTCTGCACCTGTCCGTCCAAGGTGAACAGGTCACCTGACCTGCGTCCTGTCAGAATTGGAGCGCCAGACTTGCTGATTGTACAGACATTGCCGGCAAAGGCAACATAGTAGCCCTTGTCTAAAAGTTGCGAGACAGATAGGAGGTTCGATGTCAAACCAGGGGCATGATAGACATCCTTCAGGAGTTGTGTCTCAGTGCCATGAAGAGTAGGCACTTGCAGCTGCACTTCTCCTTTCCCAACGGCTGGCTGCACACTATCATCACCCAGATGGATGTCAAAATCCGGAACAGACTGGTAGTTCTGGAGCCAGTCTCGCCTGTAGGTGAGATGATGAGATGCTCCGCTGTCAATCAGCCAGCTATCAGAATTCGACCTGTCAGCCTGTCTGGACAGATGTGCCTCTCCCTCAGCATAGCTGCCTCTGCCTCTCCTACGATTACCACCAGAGCCCAGAGCCCTCTTCTTGGGGCAATCGTTGATAACATGACCTGGTTCACGGCAGTAGAAACAGATTCTAGGATACAGTGGATTCCTGTTCCACCCTGCAAACTGATCTTCATTCAGACGACTACTGCCACCAGTCCCGCTGCGAGCAACAGTTGGCTGATGAAGCCTTGATTGATTCAAGTGATGCCGGAGGTCTTGCTCAGAGTTGCGTCTAGCCAGCAGCGCTGCTTGTGAACCTGTCAGAGAGCCTATGAGAGAACCTGTCAGAGAACCTGTGTTTACAGAACCTGTCAGAGGTCCTAGGGGATACCCTGTCAGAGTCCCTGTCAGATGGCGGTGTTGCTCCTCCAATGCTCGCTCCTTATGAAGGAGTCGAGCCAGCACAGATTCGACAGTCAGGTTGTCAGCGCTGACCATCTGCAATGTATCTCTAACAGTATCATACGCAGGCGGGAGTCCCATAAGTATGGCCAGAACTTGGAAGCGGACTGGAACCTCCTCGCCGATGTCATGCAGTTGAAGGGCCAGTGATGTCACCCTGCCTACAAATGCCTGAATGGACTCAGCCTCCTCCTTTCTGCACTCGCGCAAGCGCATGCTGAGATAGTAAGCCCTGTCAGTGCCGCGGTTCTCAAACTTGTCCTTGAGATACTCCCAGATGCCACTAGCCAGAGACAGGTTGACAACACCTATCACCTCTTCATCATCCAGATTGGCGGCAAGAATTGCTGAAGCTACGACATTCTCACGAGAGAAGGGCCGACAAAGCCCTCGATCAGCTGAAGGCTCTACAGCCTCCCAGACATTCTGAAATTGGAGCATCTTCTTCATCCTGTACTTCCAAACTAACCAGTTTGCATCTCGGCCAAGCTTCGGAGTCAGAACAGGAATCGAACCCAGAGAACCCCCGAGGGGTGGGCCCATAACCTGAAAACCGTCCTGTGCTGCGCGCTCTTGCACCTGACCTGTGTTGTACACGGCTCGCTCAGCATCTGTGTCTCTCCAGTCTTGCTCCTCCACTGAGCGTCCTCCAGGTCCAGCAGATCGGCCTCGTTGAGGCGGTGGCCCTCGTTGAGACGGCGGCCCAGCAGAGCGACCTCGTCGCAGTGACTCAGACGCAGATGTACTCATGGTGGTAGACAGACTTGGATCTCAGACAGACAGTCAGACAGCACAGGCTCCGCCCTCACCCAAGGTGGGTGGCAGCCTGGCTAGGGCGCACGGGCGCACCGCGTGGCCTCAGATGTGGAGAGTGAGCACGACGGGTGCCCGAGGCCTCCCTTATCCAGGGGAGACTCTCAGGGCCCAATAGACGGGCGGGATGGTCACCCACCCCGACCCGCCGATTCAACATATTACAATATTCAACAGCCGCCCCACCTGCGCGCTCGAATCTACAGTGAATTTGCGGGCAAGCGTCCGGGGTGCTCCACGAATCTTGGCTCGCCTTTCGGCTTCTTTCCTCAGCCGTGTCATTGTTTGTAGGCTGGCTTCTCGCAGCCCTCGCCCCCTTTGGAAGAGCTGCTCCTTCGTTCACCGCGATCGCCCACTTTGTTCATCCTCTGTTCTGGGCTTACCAATCACAGCCATCGCCCACAATGAAAGAGTCTTTCTCTCTCTCTTTTGGGAAGAGCTTTCGTTCTCCTCACTCGTAGCTACTGAGTGCTCCATTCTACACCCGTTCTGACAGCGCTTTTAGGCCACTACGTCATCTGACCCCTTCGAACCTTTGTCAATTCTTTTCGGGCTGGCTTTTCACAGCCCTTGCCCCCTTTGGGAGAGCCACTTTCTTTCCATTCCCGCTGGAACAGCTCTTCCAACATAAAGCAGTGGCTGTGAAGGCCAGCCCAAAGGAATGGACAAGGTCTCAAAGGGCCGGATGGCGTGGAGGGCCCCGTCGAGACGCCCCACTGTGGCGACCGCGCCTCCGGCGACAAAGAGGAAACGTGTGTAATAAGAGATGGGAAAGCCATGTGTGGCCAAGTACAAAGGCAAGCACATTGACAAGTGTACGTCACCTGCTGCTAAGCTGACCCGCTCAGTAACCACGAGTCAGCACGTAGAGGTCGCTGACTGATGCTCGAATACTGGACGGCAATCGACAAGCTCTTGAACTACCAGCCAAGGCTCGACCAGCTTTCTGATGCGATGCATGAGCCTGAGCTCGCTGCAGACAAGCTGACACTCGACGTCGCAAAAATGATAGGCAGCCGGCATACCCATCTGGGCTGGAAGCATATCCTCGCGTAGTGCATATCCCAGACTCGCTATGTTCTCAAGTAGGGTATGGAAGCGAGGACCCAGGCAGCCGAAAGTGTCGATTGCGGCCGGGAGAAGAAGGTCGCTGCGGGGGTAGTCAGAGTAGTGTCGGAGCTTTCTCTGCTCGGCACCTCTCACTGCGTGGCCAGCAATGTGTGTGGAAGCGGAACTCTTGTATGCCTCGGTCACCACCACATCCACCAAGGTTCGTGGGCCTCCGCCAGGTTGTACACCCACAAAGAGAAGCAGCTCTCTCAATGGGGCGAGGGCTGCGAAATCTAGCCCGCACAATATTGACGAAGGAGCCCAGGCAGTGGGGCCCCAGCTTGGGCTGTGCAGTGGGCTGGTGGGGTTCTGTGCTAAGCGCCCGGTGCTAGCCTGCACAATCGTCGCGGTGGACCACTGGGCCCTCTCGCGCGCGCCCGCCCCCGCCCGTGCGCCCAGGCTTCGGGCGGGCATCGCCGCAATCTCCGCCAGGGCGGCGCGGCGCGCGCGCCCGCACGGCTGCCCATTACCTTGTCCGCTCTCTTGAGCCTCACACTGCCTTTGCCCGACGCTTTCTCGCACTCAAGCTCCCTCAGACCTTGTCCATTCTTTTGGGCTGGCCTTTCCCAGCCACCAGTCAATCTGGCCGCGCTTTCTTCTATCTCATATTCTGCCCTTCCCTTGCCTCACGCTTGACCAGCGTAGTGGCTCGGCTTGGCCTCCCTTCATCTCGAGCGCACCGCGCGCCTCTCTTCATTCTGGCTTTTTCCAGCCATCGCCACTGAAGCAGCTCCTTTACAGGAGCTGTTTTGAGCCCCACTGACCTTGTCGATCAGTTATCGCCCCCACTTTGCTTTCAGACTTGCATTTCCTTGTGCCCAATTGATTTTCAACCCCCGCCTCGTCAAGGACGTGCCCTAAGTCATGCCGTCTTTCAGAACTTGTACATTCCTCTGGGCTGGCTCTTCACAAACAGGAAGCGCGGCCAGATTGACTGGTGGCTGGGAAAGGCCAGCCCAAAGAAGAAAGTGCTCGCCCACTGAGAATAGGGGCTGGAAAAGCCAGCCCCAAAAAAGAATCAACAAAGGACGAGAAGGGGGCCAGGTGAAGCGCTAAGAAAAACAAGCACACAAAGGAAGCAAAGCAGCTACGGATCACTTAGTAACCCCTGCTAAGCAGCCTCAGGTCAGAGACGCTAGGCTTCTGGAAGTGGGTCCCCTGGCCGGAGCCAGAGGCAGCAGCGAGGAGCTCTGCCGGCCCGCAGGTGCAGCGCGCGGGACATCGACCGCTGCAGCGAGACGGCCAAGCGCATCCGGTACACCTGCGCTAGCGACCCGGCTGAAGGAAAGTCCACCGGCTCCCTATGGAAAGCCATTGAGCAAAGCCGTACATCGGAGAGTGTTACTTCATGGCAGCCCGGCCGCCGGAGCCCCTGGCCTGCGACGCCCAACGCTTGAGATTCCCGGGGGCAGCTGACGCCCGCGTCACATGTTCAGCGTGGCAGAGCCGCCAAAGCGGCAGACGCGGGCAAAAGCTGCCTAGCCACCGACGTTGTGGGGCCCCCGGCAGCCGCGCAGGCACGCACCCCCCACCTTTACTGCGCTTCCAGCGGGAAATCGGACTGCTGCTTGGAGGGACCGGTCGCTGGGCCGTCGTCTTCCCTGCTTCTCAGCAGCTCCTTACTGTGCATCCCGGCAGTTGACTAGGGGTTGCTGAGTGGCCATTTACACCAGCCATGTTCGTGCTGGTGCTCTGTGCGTTCGTTTTGGGGCTTCGCCCCTGACCTTGTCCAGATTCTCTGCCTTGGCCGTTCTTAGCACTGCTTCGTGATACGTGATAAGCTTTTCTCCTGTCTGGCTGCTGATTATTTCAACTTGCCAATGTTGAATAGGGCTGATTGAGTGCCCAGCCACCTTTTTGCTGCCTGCTTTGCTTATACGGGCCCCCTTTGGACCTTGTCCAATCTTCTGGGCAGCCTTTCACAGCCATAGCCTCCTTGTGCGCAACGCGCACAATGAGCATTTTCATGCGCACCCCGCGCGCGCCTCTTCTCTCTCTCTCTCTCTCTCTCTCTCTCTCTCTCTCTCTCTCTCTCTCTCTCTCTCTCTCTCTCTCTCTCTCTCTCTCTCTCTCTCTCTCTCTCTCTCTCTCTCTCTCTCTCTCTCTCTCTCTCTCTCTCTCTCTCTCTCTCTCTCTCTCTCTCTCTCTCTCTCTCTCTCTCTCTCTCTCTCTCTCTCTCTCTCTCTCTCTCTCTCTCTCTCTCTCTCTCTCTCTCTCTCTCTCTCTCTCTCTCTCTCTCTCTCTCTCTCTCTCTCTCTCTCTCTCTCTCTCTCTCTCTCTCTCTCTCTCTCTCTCTCTCTCTCTCTCTCTCTCTCTCTCTCTCTCTCTCTCTCTCTCTCTCTCTCTCTCTCTCTCTCTCTCTCTCTCTCTCTCTCTCTCTC
>WELB01000010.1:409150-488537 GCA_009602725.1 Spirogloea muscicola
CCTGGCCCGCCGCTGCCGGCACGGCGCGCGCCAGCGCCCAACGGCGGCGGCGGCGTCTCCGAGCGACGGCAGGCGCCCGGGCTGCGCCGCCCTCGCCGCGCTGAGGGCGAGCGCGGAGCCACTTGCGCCGTCGCTGGAGGACCGGCGCCCACGGCGGGGAGGAGCGCGGGGGGCTCGCACGCTGGCTCGCGGCACGGGAGCCGCCACCGACGTGGCTCAGGCTGCGCCCGCCCTCGGCGCTGGTGCGTCCTGGTGCCCCCTGAGGACTGTGACAGGGTTTTGCTTCAGCGCTACGTGTCTGGGTCCAGGGTTCAGTTCTATGGGCGAGGGTTGAGGGCTCAGGGTTCAGTACTCAGGGGGCAGGATTCAGGATCCAGGGTCCAAGGGTGCAGGGTTCGAAGGTCAGGGGTTTAAGGTTCAGTGGCCGGGGTCCAGGGTTCTGGGTTCAAGGGTTCAGGGTCCAGGGTTGAGGATGACAGACCTTAGGGTTCAGGGTCCAATTCCAGGATTTAGGTTTCTGAGTCACTAGCTCCGTCCCTCCGCTGCGGCTGAGACGCAAGCTCCGACGGTGGTTATGGCGGCCTCCAGACGGCGCAAAAGGCACGGCTGCGTCTGAGCCCCCACGGCCGCCACCGCCGCCGCCGGTGGCGTGGAAGGCCGCCATCGACTTCCGGTGGATCCGCGACAACCGCGACGCCGTGGAGCGCAACGCTGCACTGCGGCGTTCCACTGCCGACGTCGGCAAGGTCGTCAGCCTTTATGAGGCCTTCTCCCAAAGGACGGCGGTAAGCTAAGAGTGCATCCCATTCATCGGATGCGACTGTCTGGAACATGTCAAGCTCTTGATGTGATTCAGCATCCAAAAGTAAGAGCTTAGGACATAAAAATTCTATGGGCTGGGATTCCGCTTGACTCAGGAGGCTGATACTTGTTCCTATATGTATTTTCCCTGATTCCTAAGCTTCTATTTTAGTGCTCAGTGCTTTATGTTGTATCCTCTCTCTCGTACTCCAATGGCCATACTGGCCACAAGAGCTCCCTAGAGCCGGCGGTCGTTGAGCCAGGTACAAGAGCTATGCTGGTTGCAGCCCCGCCTGGACTGGCTCATCTCAATTGGCGCCCTCCGCTTGCTGATGTGCAGGCGGTGGACAAATTGCGTGCGGCTCGCAATGCCGTGGCCGCCTCCATGAAGGGCAAGCTGGGCGCGGCAGAGCGGGAGACCCTCATTGAGGAAGGTGAGTTGAGCTCACTGCGGGGCCCAGAGGAGGAAGAGGCCTCGTGCTCCATTGCAGCGGCTTTGCTGCTGGGTCCGCCGCTTGACGATGACGTCCGGGTGCCGCTGCTGCGGGCAGGGAAGCGCCTCAAGGACGAGCTTGCAGGGCTTGAAACGGAGCTGACGGAGCTCACTGACGAGCTGCAGCGCGAGGGCCAGCGCATCCCCAACATGACGCACCCCGACGTGCCAGCTGGCGGCGAGGACGTCGCCGCGCTCCGGAAGATGGTCTGTGGCCCCGTCGCCTCGAGGACACCCAAGCGAGGCCCTCGCAGTCGCAGTTGTGCCCCTGAAAGCAGGCGAATGGGCAGAGGGGTCCATCCAGGGAGGCTGTTATAGTGGACTGCTGATGTAGCAGAGTCAGCGGGTCTGGTTCTAAGGGTCCAAGAATATGAGAGTAATGTTTGGGAACCATAGGATTGCCATTGCTGATTCTTGGCTGGTCTCTGGTGGGATATTCAGGTCGGCGCCAAGCGAGCATTCGACTTCCCAGTCAAGGATCACGTTGAGCTGGGCCTTGCACTGAACCTCTTCGACTTTGACGCTGCGTCCGAGGTGGGCCATCCATTGTCAGCCCACTGCCCTCGCGCACCATAGCTGTTTGTGCCGGAGTGGTTGGCAGGGCTGCCACTGACGCCACGAGCTGCTTCAGCACGCCAGGTCTCTGGAACCAAATTCTACTACCTGAAGAACGAGGCTGTGCTGCTCGAGATGGCGCTCGTCAACTGGGCTTTGTCGAAGCTTGTTGCACGTGGGTTCATGCCGCTGAGCACGCCGGACCTTGCGAGGGCGAGTGTTGTAGAGAAATGCGGTTTCCAGCCGCGCGCTGAGAACACGCAGGCAAGTTTCTGAGTGTCCCCTGAGCCTGAAAGCGGGATTCGCACACAGAGGGCATTGACTGATGAACAAAGTCAGGTTGTTGGATCCTGATTTGGCAACGCTTGACTTGCAAACTCTTTTCTTCATCATACTTACAGGTCACCAATGTGATTGTGCATTGTCAGATATATGCAATAGAGGGTATGGACCTCTGCCTGGCAGGAACGTCAGAGATTCTTGTCGGGGGGATGTTCATGGACAAAATTCTGGCGGAGGCGGACCTCCCAATGAAAGTCGTGGCTTTCTCCCACTGCTTTCGCACAGAGGCTGGCGCTGCTGGCCGCGACACCAGGTCCGCGGCAGTGATGTTCGAGGTGCAGCTCCTTTGGGCTAAGGCTCACTTCATGTGCTTCTAGAACTTGGGGTTTTTGTCAAATCTGAGGACAGAGGAGTCCAGGGTCAAGTTGGATCCTGTGACCTTGCTGTGGCGCTTGGCCAGCGGTGCGGCGTGTGGCCTTGACCCGCATTCCATGTTGGTGCATCCACTGCCGGCAGGGGGCTGTACCGCGTTCATCAATTTAGCAAGCTGGAGATGTTTGCGCTGAGTGCGCCCGAGGACAGCGATGCATTGCTCGAGGAGCTCATTTGCATCGAGGAGGAGCTCTACTCGTCTCTTGGCCTGCACTTTAAGTGAGCGGCCGACGCTCACCTGCTGAAGCGGCTGTGACAAACCATGGCCAACTTGTAAATAGACCAGAGAGGCTGGTTAATGCTGCTGCTTGACGTGAAGTGTCCTAGCACTAGACCCAAACGTGATGATGCTTTTGCAGCTTTGTGTGCCATTTGGATCCATGGCATGAGGGCAGCTTCACTTCATTTAGACCTCAGGTCAAGCACGACACAAGCTCTTCGAGTGCAGGATTTCACCTCATCAAGCTTGCATGCTATGCAGGACGCTGGACATGTCCACCGAAGACCTAGGCGCCCCAGCGTACCGCAAGTACGACGTGGAGGCCTGGATGCCTGGGCTCGACCGCTATGGCGAGGTATAGGTGCAGACACCCAGCAGGGACCTCGAAGCTGACTCTCAAGAAGCCCTAGCTCCAAGCTTTTGTGACTCTTGACTCTGACATTCTTGCACTAGATGCACTTGACTTTTGTCAGCTGCATCTGACATTACTGTGCATGGCTCATTATGCATGGCTGCAGGTTTCAAGCGCGTCCAACTGCACTGACTACCAGGCCCGTCGGCTCAACATGCGGTACCGGCCGGCCACCCCTCTTGCTGGGAGTAGCGGCAGTAGTGCTGCCGAGGTGCCCACTAGGAAGGGCAAGGCAAGTGGCGCGCAGCAGCCGCCGCGATTCGTGCACACACTGAATGCGACGGCAGTAGCAGTGCCGCGGATGATCATCGCCATCCTGGAAAACTTTCAGGAGGCGGATGGGTCAGTAACTGTTCCCCAGCCGCTCGTCCCCTTCATGGGCGGCTTGACATCCATAAAGAGGTCATGAAGAAGCACAAACTTGGTAGCCTTGCGTGTGTCATTGTATTCCTGCAAGATCTATATTTACAGCAACGTGGTTGTCAAGAGCCAAGTGATGAGTGAATCCGATCTTCCAACTGCCAGCAATGTCACAGCAAGGAAGCACGACAAGAACCTGAGACCAATTTGCCATCAATGCCTATATTGAATGTGAGGCTGAAGGCTTGCCCTGGTGGGTCAGCGGTCAGTATTAGGTAGTTCAGCAGTCCACTGTGAGAAGGGCAGCCACTAAGGCTGCTTCAGGGCTAGAGTGAGTGCTGCGGCATGATGAGAAATCTGATCTTCTGGCCTGTGTCCATGGGCATGTGCAATCTTGGACTCGAACTGCCATGCTCTCAGGTCCGCTTTTGCTTTATGGACGTCTATGAGTACTACACCTGGTATGGACTGGATACAGGCAGGTTGCAGCACCTATTGCTCACTTTAGGTCAGGGGCCTATCCGTTTGTGATGGTGAACTTGAGTAAGCAATCTTGAGTGGCTTGGAACACCGAGCCCACTTTCACAATAGACATGCTCCCCGTGGCCGCCAGAAGTCGACCCAAAATTGTCAAACAGCACCTGATGGTGCTACTTGACACCTAGAGCCTACCTCAGCGGAGGGGGAAGATCTTTGTTCTGACTGCTGACTATTTTGAGAAGCTGCCTCTCCTTCAGAAAGGTGAGATGGCAGATAGTATCTGCTGCACAGCGAGTCCGCTGCAGCTGCTTTTGCTCATTGGTAGGTAAAATTCAGGTCTCCTTAGGTGCTTGCGACACCTCATTTCCATCTTCAGAGTTGCTGCATCGTGTCCAACTCATAAGGGCTTCACTGAGCATAAGGAGGTCGAATTACATGAAGTATCAGTGCAAGAATCTCTTGAATCTCTATGACCCGCGATGAAAGGCGGGTAAAGCTATGATTGTCCTATGCTGCTGCGAATGTGAGTTGCTGCAGGCCCAGAGACCACAGCCTCTAGGCCTGACTTTGTTGTGATCATTTTCAGCTGAAGTCAATACATCTGAAGGGGGATACAGCTAAAGAAAGTCCAAGTCGGCAGACTGGGGGTTGCTGCAGACCAGAGCCTCTGGCCCTGCCTTTGATGTGACCACTCTTCCTTCTCAAATCAAGTCTGCAGTCAAGCAAGTACTGACTCCTCCCGGTACAAAGCTCTCTATCAGCCGACATGCCCAGCACAGCAATCTGCCAACTCGCCTTTGTGAGCACAACCTCCTGCTGTGAATGATTGAAGCAGAGAGGATCACATCAAAGACGCCAGGAGCCTCAAAGTGTGGATTGCTGTGATGCCTTGCGGCAATGATGAAGTGGCGGTTTGGAGCTGACATTTGTCAGACTTGGGCAGGGATCTATGGATTCCTTGGGTCCGGCCCTTGTAAGACCTTGTACAGTCCTTTGGACTGACCTTTCACAGCCATTGCCTTACTTTGAGAGAACTGTTCGTCTTTTGGATCTCTCTAACCCAGGCGCATTGGTCGAGGAACGACAGTCCTCCGTGAAGAAGAAAGTGCTCGCCCATTGAGAATAGGGGCTGGAACAACCAGCCGTGAGCCCTGCGGACGCTAAGCTTATGAGGATGGCAGGCGAGCAGCAAGGCCGAAGACGGGGCCTGGAGGCAGGCAGGCGCTGGAGTCATAGCCTGCATCGCGCGCCAGAAGGCCAAAGCAGCCAAGTACAAGGCGAGCACATCTGGGGGGGCACAAGGGCGCCGATCTCGAGTACCACAGGCGGCCCACTGAGATGCGCAGGAGGTCAGCGCCCTTGCTGGCCAGCCTGTTAGACGACCATGAAGGCGGGGCAGGCGGTCGCCCTTCTCTTGCATTGCACTTCTTCCAGTGCCTTTTGCGGGTGGGTTGACAGCTCTTTTCCGGCACAAGCTTTCTGCAGCAATGGGCTCCACAACATGTATAGCCTGACTGCTGTCGCTTGCCACCAGTCAATCTGGCCGCGCTCCTGTCGCTTTGTAACTCAGAGATGTGCGCCTTGCGCTCTTCGCCGCGAACAAAGGCCAAATTGGCCAAATACAAAGAGAGAAGTGGCACTCCCAAGGGGGGCAACGGACGCCTGTGCGTTGAACGGTCGTCGTATTTCCCTCCTCACACCCTTCTTTGTACTTGGCCACACATGGCCTCCCCATCTCTTAATATACACGCATTTTCTTCTCAGCGCTTGCTCAAGCACCAGACAAAGCGGCACAGGCCAGACTTGTTGCTGCAGTTGAGGACGAGCGTCGCAAGGCTTTGAGGACGATGCCGGATATCAAGACCAATCCAAGGAGTCTGGCATCGCTCGCAACGCCTGGGGCAACGGATTGGCTCACCACACACGCAATCCACAACGCTTTCCAAATCAGCCCTGAAGCATTCCAGTCGCTTCTCCAGCTGTTCCTGGGCCTGCCCCCGACCTGCCTGATTGGAGTAACTCAGTGTGAGTGTGGCTTCCGTGCGGAGGGCGGAGACCTAGCCACCCACATGCTGCGGTGTCCTACAGGCCCTGAGGTGGTGGGCGTCCACAATCTCCTACGAGACACCCTGGCGAGCTTGATGCGCGACGCCGGCTACCGCGCCATTGTGGAAGTAAGCAGTGTAATGCCCATCACCACGGACCCAGGGTCGCCATCGCACCCTGGACATTGTGGTGTACAACCTGGCGGAGGCCCACGAGCCTTGGTGGATGTGGTGGTGACCGAGGCATGCAAGAGTTCCGCTTCCACACACATTGCTGGCCACGCAGTGGGAGGTGCTGAGCATAGAAAGCTCCGACACTACTCTGACAACCCCCGCAGCGACCACCTTCTCACGGCCGCAACCGACATTTTCGGCTGCTTGGGTCCTCGCTTCCATACCCTACTTGAGAACATAGCGAGTCTGGGATATGCACGACGCGAGGATATGCTTCCAGCCCAGATGGGTTTGCCGGCAGCCTATCTGTCATTTTTGCGACGTCGAGTGTCAGCTTGTCTGCAGCGAGCTCAGGCTCATGCGTTGCATCAGAAAGCTGGTCGAGCCTTGGCTTTAGTTCAAGAGCTTGTCCATTGCCGTTTTCGAATTCGAGCCTTAGTTAGCGACCTCTATGTGCTGACTCGTGGTTACTGAGCGGGTCAGCTTAGCAGCAGGTGACGTACCTTTGTCAATGTGCTTGCCTTTGTACTTGGCCACACATGGCCTCCCCATCTCTTAATACACACGTTTTCAATGGGGGCAAGGGCTGTGAAAAGCCAGCCCGAAATTTTTTTGACAAAGGTTCGAAGGCAAACACATCAAATGACGTACATCACTCACAGCAGATAGTCCCGCTCGTCACCACGGGTCATGCATGAAGGTCGCTAAACTGAACGATGCCTGAAAATCAGATGGCAGATTCGAAGCCCTTTCTGCCACCATAAAGCTGGGCAAGCTCTAGTTGATGCGAAGCATTAGCCTGAGCACGCCGCAAACAGGCCGGAAATCGTCGTCGAAAGTACAACAGATGTTGTAGCAGATCGGGCTAACCGATACAGTAGATAGTGGTAAGCGGATGATGTAATGAAGATTGCCTATAAAGTAGGAGCAGGACATTCGTCGCATTCTACGGGGTACCCTATCCGCCCCAGACCTTTTGCCCGTTACATAGAGAAAGCGGCCGCTGACATTTAAAGAGCGGCTGTGAAAGCCAGCCAGAGGCATGCAGGTGTTCATGACGGCGCCACAGGCTAGGCAGCCAGGGCGCTCTTAGTACCCCCGTGTCAGCAGTAGGAAATCAGATCAGCTGAGGGGAGGGAGAAGAAGAAGCAACCCCGCTGCGCAAGCCAGAGGCTGCTGCAAGGGCGAAATTACATTGAGGGAGATGCCGGGTACAGGGTCGCGGGATCGGTTCCCCGGGCGAGCAAGTCGGGGAAAACCGGACTCGGCCACGCGCCACGCGGAGGCGCCGCCAGCTTGCCTGGCTTCTAGACGCCCCTGAGTATCGACGGGGGCACTGCCTCCGCGGAAGAAAGGGCTCGCCCATTGAGGATAGGGGCTGGACAAGCCAGCCCAAAAAGGAATGAACAAAGAACGAGAAGGGGGCCAGAGGAAGCCAGAGGAAGCGCTAAGAAACCAAAGCACACAAAGAAAGAAAGCAGCTACAAATTACTCAGTAACCCCTGCTAAGCAGCCGCAAATCAGAGAGGCTAGGGTCCTGGAAGTGGGTCCCCTGGACAGAGCCAGAGGCAGCAGCGAGGGCTCTCCCGGCACGAAGGTGCAGTCCGCGGGGGCCCTCCACGACGGGCCCCTATCCTCAATGGGCGAGCCCTTCTCCACGACGCCCCACAGCGCGGCGATGCTCCAGAGCTACGCCGCTCCAGAGCTACGCCATACAGGACGTCATCGCCGTGATCGCCAAACTGGCGATCCAGGCGTAGCTCTGGAGCATAGCCGCACTGTGGGGCGTCGCGGAAGAAGACGAAGGTGCTCGCCCATTGAGAAGAGGGGCTGGCAAAGCCAACCCAAAAAGAATGGACAATGTTCAAAGCCAAAGAAAGAGGTGCTGAAAAAGGACTACACTACAAAGTGCAAGATGGTGCAGAGGGAGATAAGGAAGGCCCCCGCGGAGGCGGTGCCCAAGTCGTTGCTCAGGGACGTCCAGAGGTCAGGCAGGCCGGCGGCGCAACGCCGCCGCGTGGGTTGTGACGCCGAGTCCGGTTTCCTCCACTCGTGGGTACCGAGCTTCCATCTGGGCTCGGCCAGACGAGCGGCCCCATAGAAGGTGAAAATTGGTCGCCCCCAATGACCAGCGTGATATTATTCACCAGCCAAAGTACCAAGGTAGCTCATGACCCCTGAGGGCGAGCGGCCCCAAGGAGCTGAGGCTCTTGAGGGGCGATGAACACTTGCGGCGGCGGCGGAGACGCGACGGACGTCGGAGAGGCGATGGACGCCGGAGACGCAGCGGACGCCGGAGATGCGAAGGACAACTCCCAGCTAAAGGGGGGAGTAGTGCAGTGGATCGGGCTAGCCAATAATCAGTAGATAATGGTTAGCAGATTATGTAATAAACGAAGCCCATAAATGCTCGGACTCGGACGGGTGTCGCACCCGACGGAGTACCCCTGTCCGCCCTGGACCTCTTGGCTTTGGATATTGTCCATCTTTTTGGGCTGGCTTTGCCAGCTCCTCTCTATGGGATTCACTTGCGCGCAGGCCGCGCTTTGGCTGCGGCCTCCAGCTTCCGTTAGTGCGACATCTATCCGTCTGCTAGCTATTCCAGTTTGCATCTACTGACTAGAGGTTACTGAGAGTCTCCTTGCTGCCGCCTTAGCAAGTAGTACCTTGCTTTCTGCACCATCCGGCTCCTTCAGACCTTGTCCATTCCTTTGGGCTGGCCTCTCACAGCCACCAGTCAGTTTGGCCGCTCTTTCTCTGTGGGCGAGCAATTTCTTTCTTGCCCGTTACAGTATGCACCTAAGAAATTGCGCGCAGAGGCCAGCCCTAAAAGAATGGACAAAAATGCAAAGAGCCAAAAAGATGCCGAAAGGAAAACTACACAGCTAGACACAAGACGACGCAAAGGGAAGCTCAGTATTAGAAATGCAGCTGGCAAGCCCATCTCAGCCGGAAACACATCTGCACGTCGCCCAAACCTAGACTGGCATTATTCTAAAAGGAGCGTGTGCATACGAGGACCTGAACAGCCACATTTAGGTCGACTGCAGCTGGCAGACTGCAGGGCACCCCCCTCGCATTGCTCATGCGTTGCATCAGAAAGCTGGTCGAGCCTTGGCTGGTAGTTTGAGAGCTTGTCGATTGCCATCCGGTATTCGAGCATCAGTTAGCGACCTCTGCGTGCTGACTTGTGGTTACTGAGCGGGTCGGCTTAGCAGCAGGTGACGTGCATTTGTCAATGTGCTTGCCTTTGTACTTGGCCACACATGGCCTCCCCATCTCTTAATATACACATCTTCCTCAGCATGAGATCGATGCTTTTTTTTTTCCAGCATCGATCTCCAAATGCACAACACTCATTCCCCTCCCCAGCCTCTTTGCTCACACACGGCGGCCACGTGTACAGCCCTACGCTCCACCTCCCTGACCAGCAAGCCCGGGNCGGCGCGCGAGCCCTCCTGTGCCACCGCGAGCTTGGGCCCTCGGCGGCTGGCCGCGCCCCTAGGCACGGGACGTGCGCGCCGCGCGGCGCCTACCGGACGCAGTGAGCCCCGCCGTGCTCGCGATCAGCTCGATGGCGGCCCGAGGCTGCGCCGGACGAGCGCCGGCATGGCCAGTCCGCGGCCATAGCCTCCAGCCGGCAAGCCTGTGCGGACCTGGAGGTCACTGACTGATAGCGTCGCTGTGCTGCAGGAGGAGCGGCGCAGCTTTCCGCTGCCTCCATCGAGCTGGCAGCGGCTCGTCCACTCGATGCCGTGAGCGACCCTTGGTCCCGCTCGGTCTTTGCCAGCTTCTCCGGCCATGCTCAGCAGCTGCAGGACCTTTCATGTGATACAGCCGTCGTCGGGAGAGCAGGCAGACGGGCAGCTGCCGTTCGCTCCAAGCGGCAAGAGCACTGGCGTTGACGCGATCGTCCAGGTGGCTGTATTCTGCAGATGGCCCAGCGGGATCGCCAGTTGCACATGCGGAGCAAGCTGAGGAGCTGCCGGTCAAGGACAGGGCAGGCAGCCCCGGAGGCGCGGCTGCCTCGTCGCCGTCCGTCCTCTACAGCTCCGCGGCGATGGTGATCTACGCCTTGGCGGCGGAGGGCCCTGGCTACTCGCAAGCGAGCTACTACACGTCCCTCGGCCTGTTCCTCCTCTCCCTCCCGGGGCTCTGGTCCCTCATCAAGCGGTCGACCAAATCCAAGGTCTTCATTCGCCTGACCGTCGTCGGCTCTGCTTGGTTGCTTCTCTCTGTGCAATTAAAGCAGGCACAATTGCCTCAATCTGTTTGATTATGCCGACTGAGCTGTGCTATGCAGCGAGCAGATTGTCAAGAAGACCTTTGAGGTTCCGGGGCCCAAGGCCAGCGAATCGAAGCCTCTCAACCAGATTGCGGGAGAGATTACCTCTCACTTCACCCGCAACAACTACACCCTCGGTCGGAAGCAGGACGACGTGGTTGTGTGAGCCATTCTAAAATTCATAAGCGCCCATTTTTTCTGCTCCATTCATCTGTTTCGCGGCTTTCAGCGAGGGTTTAGGCTTTAGGCTTTTAAAATTTCGTGCAGTCTCCTTTTTCCTCTCCCTCTCTGTTGCTGCCACCCTGTCAGGCGAAAATGGAGTGACCTCACATGGCACTCATGAAAGTGGCTGCCAATTGTACAGGTTTGAGGGGATCCTGACACCGAGCAGGAGTCAAGCCGCTTTTTTGATCTTTTGTTCAGCCCTCAGCCTGGCCAGTGTGGGTCTGGTACTCACAATTACGTTCCCCCAGGTCGGGAGCAACTGGTACTACCTGACTGTACTCAGCCCCCTTTCGTGAGTGCACTACCAGCAAGCTCTGCTTTCCTAGATGCTATTTTTGATGCTTTTGGTTTCCCTTTTGATTCCCTTGGTTTTTCGAATTTGTCAAGGTGTGCAAAGACATCCTGCATAAGAAGTACAGATCCTGCCATGTTACTTGCCTTTTCTTTGTCTTGTGTCATGGAATGCTGTGCACGATTTGTTGAGGCTTCATGTGAGCCATTGATTCCACGGTGGATGGGTGTGCTGGGCAGTGGCATCTACTATTGGACCCGGGCTACACGCAAAGAGGAGATCAAGGTCAAGATGGTGGTCGCAGATGACGAGCAGACGGCTGATGTCATTGTCCAGGGGGACGATGAGGAGGTCAACAGATTACGACAGGAGCTGGCCTTGATGGAGAAGGGCATGGTATACGTCAAAGGCCTTCTTGAACGGTGAATTGAGAATCTGATCTATGACAATCTTTGCTGTCAGTGATGTGTTACTGAAGACATTTCCTGTACCTCTCGGTGGTGCGTACATTTTTTTGCATACTCGTGGTGCACAAGAGTATTGCACCACAGTTTGGAATAAGAGCTAGTGTGACCTCTTTTTTGACATACTAGCCGCCAATTCTGCTGTGTCGCGTTCTTTGGCAACAGTCTCCAAGAGAGGCCACCAATGACTGCCGCATGTACGTGCATATGGCAAAGTCAGGCACTGGGGATGGGGTCAGGACATACTGCAGCACATTGGCATCTCGTTAGTAAGCAGACTGTCAGCATCTGTATCACAGGAAAGCAAACAGAGAGGGAGACTTGTGGCTCCTCATACTTGCAGCTCTTGTTCCCACATGCTTGAGGCATTGCCCTCTTGGGTATTACATTGAAGTAACTGTTTTTTCCTGAGAAGGACACGTGCAAGGACAGAGGAAGATGTGCTTCACACCCATATTTGATGTCAGCGTCAATAGTGGAGTAGTAGGAGCCCAGTACTGCCCACGTGTCAGATACCAAGTGGGGTAGGCTCACGGATGGAGGTCGTGTTGTTGTGTGGCCTGCTTACACAGCTGCAAGGGTTTTTGACGTGCCAAGCAGTGGGAACGGGTATTTCAATCGTTAGAGCAAAGCAAGTGGCTGAGTCAACAGGCCCAGTATGCCTCAAAGAGAACATGCCATCAACGATTGCAACAGTGCGATTGCCAAAAACAAAATGGTGAGTAGCTCAAGAGCAGGAAAGAACGAGCTCAAAGAGGACATGCGAGCTCCTGCAAGTAGGCAATGCTGTCAGCGGCCAACCCAAAACACACATCTGATGAGTACGTGATCATGTATTGCGCCAGTGGCTGGGAGCCCAAGAAGATTGTGGCTGCTCGATACTGAGGAGAAAGGGCGCCAGCAGATCAAGCCATGGCAGCTTACCAGGAACATAGATTTAATACTCTTGTGCTGTTATTAGTCACCATGTGGTCAACAGTGTGCTTGCCACCAGGCTTCTGTGAGAGGCAGTGATGAAGAGGAGCCAGACAGAAACGTGGGGAAGAATTAGGGAGTGGGAAGAGTGGAAAAGTCGAGGACGTTGGCCGATGGCAGACGGCGGCTGTGGAGGGAGATAGAGATGGTGCTCTTCTACGTAGGGCGGTGGCTGGGAAGGGCAAGCAGAAACGTAGACGAGTGTCTGAGAGGAAGCCCCAACAAGATGGACAATCTGCGCTGCGGCGCAACATGAAGACATCATGCCAGCAGCAGTTGCAGCTGGAAAGCCACGTGTTATAGGTGGCCTGTTGATTGTCCCTCCCGACCCCAAGCCATAAGGGTAAGGAGAACAGTGCGCACGACCAAGGGAGGCCAGATAAAGCCAATCCACTGTTTGGGCAAGACATTGTGCAAATATTGCAGTCACACAAATCAAGGCACTTATGCCAATTAGGAGAAGTAGTGAGCTCTTGCCTTCTGCGGGCGAGCACTCCTCCATCTTCTTCTTGCCAGGGGGTCGGGGGCTGTGGGGGCTAAGGTAACAGCGGGAGAGACTGCTGAAGAGGGACTCAACACTACTCACGAGTGAGCATGTACGGATGGATTTGACAAGCTAATTTGGGGAGCCGGGGAGCACCGTAAGGGCAGATAAGTCCCGGCTGTCCAATTCAAATTAGACAAAGCCGGGGTTCAGATCAGATATAATAAATCTCTGGATTTCCCTTCGTCTACTATTCCGCTGGAGCTATCCGTCGAGGGCCCCCACCGTTTGCGACGGCAGCGGCAGCCGCGGTATGGGACACGGTGGCACCTTGTAGGCCCCTCGCCATTGGTAGTAGTAAGCACCAGCTACGTTGTCTGCTCGGCCAGCTGCGACGCAGCTCGCCTCCGCCAACCCCCCCACGCGCTTCCCCAGCTCACACATTCGCAGGCGCCTCTCGTTCCCGAGACTCCGGCCGCGTGGCGAGCGGCGCTGCCTGCGGCAAGGCTTTCTCCATCTCCCGACGATGCTGGACGCAGCACGGCGTGACGGCGTTTGACAAACGGCCTCGCAATGCGGGAGCTGCCGCCTTCTGCAGCGGAGCTGGCCCAAGACTTGCCGACAGCTTCTGAGCTGCAGCTGCGGCCTCCGACGAACTCCTGCAGTATGCAGCCGCTTTGAGGGCTGCACTTTGAGGCCGAAAGCACGTTGCCGGGGGCGGTGCAATGGCTTCTCTGGCAGGGCCTTTCACAGGAGCGGGTCTGTCTGGCTGCTTTGATAGCCCCTCTGGCGGTCACCGCCGCAGGCGGCTAGCATGTACGCGCCGACTTTCAGCTCGACTGCCACAAACCTCCTTGCAGCTGGCAATTTCACAGGGAAGCTATGGCAGCGGTGCTTCCAGCAGGCAAGGTGCAGCGTCGGCGGCTGCTGAAAATCCTGGCCTCCCTGCAGAGCAGCTTCCCTTCCAGTACAGAGAAACCCCGCTGGTGACCACTGCGGTCAGCAGATTCGTGCCGTTCTCTGATATCGAGGACCGTGATGGCACGGAGGACTGGATAGTGGACACACAGGGACTGGAGGTACCAGCGGTGCTCGACATCATCCTGGGGCTGTCCGAGCCCAAATTCTTGGCTCCAAGGGGCTGCAGACGCAATCTGGACCTCATGGTCTACGTGCCGGGCTTGGATGGCACGGTACGAGACCACTGCTCATGAGCTGACAAGCCTTCATCGTTGGGATGAGCGCAGGTGTCTCATTGCTGCCTCGCTGTGAGACTTCATACCCTGCTGTGCTCTAGTGCAGGGCTTGTTCTTGGAAAGGCACCTGGCAGAGCTCGAAATTGAGTACGACATACGGTGCCTTTCCATTCCGCCAACTGACAGCTCATCATATGCAGACCTTGCTGACAGGTGAAATTGGTGGAACTATCTCTACATTCCTGATGCATTCACACATATTAATGTTCTCACATATACTCCTTCACATCCTGGTGCACTCATGTCCACACGGTTTGACATGAGCCATTGGAGGCATGCCTGATGTCTATAAACTTGCAGACAGTCTGAATATGGTCACTGCCGACTCTGACCTGCCATTTTCAGCCTCTTGGAACAGACTGGCTTTGATGATTGAAGACGAAGTTCACTGGCACGATAGAAATGCCAAGGGAAGAGTAGCCTCTGCAGCTCTGACAGCTGGTAGCTCCAAGGACCTCATGCAATATGTGAGTGGAAAGACTCTGAAGACTGCAAAGAGGACCGTGACTATCGTTGCCGAGAGCTTTGGAGCTGGAATAGGAGTGGCACTTGCTGCACAGAATGCTGAACTAGTTGATTACCTAGTCTTCATCAACAGGTTTTGGTCACAGCCTTCACTTCTCTGAGAGTACAAGTCTTGTCCTCTCATATTCAGCTGAGATGTGTTGTTCTATCTAGAGGATTCGACTGCAATCTGCTTCATTGAAAGTCGTAGAAGTGTTGTGGCAACTTGCAAATATTGTCATAACATCTTCATGACTTAGTCATGTAGGATTTGGAAGTGTAACACTTGAACTGGCAACTCACCTGCCTAACCTGCTGTTGAATTACACCTAGCAGCTCAGCTAAATCTGTGCGACTGACACTGCAGCGGGAGCGGATTAAGGCGTCGGCCATTACTTCTGCTTGGCTCTCGCCTGGTGCGTCTACTTGCACCATGTTACATAGCACTCATAGCTGGTCTTCATGAGGAGAGTAACAAGCTGAGGCTTTGACTCAGCTACACAGCAGTTTAGCACGGAAGCCACGCAGAGTGTTACTACTTCTGAGCCAGATACTTGTTGCCCTCCTACTACTAGACTAAGAAGCCTGACTGCAGCCTGACTCACGTACTGCAAGAGTCTTATGTTTCTTCTCAGGTTCCATATGCACCTGCAATGGCGTACCTGCATGATCTGAGCTCCATTGCGTTGGCACCTTTACTTACCAGCTGGCGGCGAGTAGCTGAGACCAGCCAATACATGATCTTGCCTCCCTTTAGGTACTTGGCAGCTCTCAGTACATAGCACAGGAGATATCAAACTTTTGAAGCATGTCAAAGAGCTCACCACGTGGAATACATCACTGTAAGTACTGTCATTTGACTTCCACATATGCACTTTCTGGCTGCTTTTGCAGTACGCAGCTGCTCAAACAGGATGTGGTGTCGCGGAGGCTCAACATGATGGCTGCCTGGCAGCCTTCTGATGCTACGCTGTCGGCCATCACAGCAACAACCCTCCTTGTTGCCAGGTAATGTTGGAGATTAGAGAGCTTGTAAGAGTTCTGAGGCATGGCCGAGCGCTTGGCACCTTGGAAGTACACATTGGGTTTGCCATGTCACATCCAGGCTTCCACTGTTGGACATGGAAGATGTCTCGTCTTCTGTTCTACATGTCTATCCCAAGACATGATGTTCAATCCAGCTCATTTGATGAATAGCAGAGCAGAATCTCAGGATTTTGATTCGAGTTCTGCTTATATAGCGCCATTGTGTCAACTTGATAGTAGCCGAGGTTGCTTGTATACTATTTGTACAGTGGTGCCGACAGACTTCTTCCGTCGGTGGAGGAAGCCTATGGACTTGCCACCTGCATACCAAATTGCCAAATTCACGTTCTCCCATTCTCGGGCCACATTCCTCTCCTCGAGGTCGAGTGTGGCGCTGACCTATGTCTTCATTGGATTGCACTATTGAGGAATTTCTTGAGGGATTTGTAAAAGTCCAGAGGATGGTGTAATTGGGCTAAGGCGTTCGTACTGTTACGGTGCAGGAGGATGTCAAGCTGGTAAATATATTAGCAGGGGCTCGATTCTTACCATCGCAAAGTCATTCTCTGAGCGGAGGACATCAGCACCAAGACGAGGTCTGACAATAAAGTAGTCATGGCTTACAAGACACTGCTCTTCAAAGCTTGTCGAATATTTTGTTGCTGCTGCTTTTGATCAAAGTGTTTTACTTTGTCATGGCTATTTTCCAGAGCATTGCGTCTCCTTTGTATCCTACGATCTCCTCGAACGAGGCTTTGGAAGACGTTTCACAACTAGGTGTTGGCTTTTCAGCATCAGGCTTAGCATACAGCTCCACAGACACACCCGCAGAAGTCATAGATGGAGCAGCTGTTGTTCTCTCTCTCCAAGTAGAGGAGCCCGCTATCTTCAAGACAGCTTCTACTCATGAAGCTGCCGGCCTTGCAGAACGTGCGAGCATGGCAGGGGACGATGCCTGCATAGAAATATCAGGTCCCACTGACAAGCTTCTGGCCAGCCAGGCTGTGAGTGGGCAAGAGGAGGAAGAGGGGGTAGACGGGCTTGTCAAGGCATGGGCGCTGGCCAAGGTAAAGGGGAGAAGTAGTCAGGATAGAGAGAGTCCTCTGGATGCCTTCCTGGCTCTGAACAAGGAGAGAGGCGACAAGGCATGGATGCGATGGATGTTCCCATACTCGTCCATTCAGGACAAAGCTGTGCCGCGCTCCTTGCGCCTACTTCCAGAACAGAGGAGTCAGCCTGATAGCAATGTTACTCCAGGAGTCCCTCCTGACACGAGCTCGGACCTGCTGCAAGGTGATATGGCAGTATCATCAGCAAATAGGTCAGAGGAAATTATTCAGCAGGATCAGCAGGTTGACCTTTTGATCAAAAACGTTGACAGTGGCTCAGAAGTCAGGCTAGGACATCCAAGCAAGGAGACAAAGAGTGAAGGGCACAGGGGTCTTGGCATGGCCCATGCTGCTGAGGGAATGTCCTTGTCTCAAGCACTCCCTGATGAGAACCTAGAGAGGCAAGGTGTGACTGGCCTTGCCTGGAGCAGGGCAGGGGCTGAGCCAGAGACTGGTCTTGCAAGGAGAGACAGGGGAGATATTGTGCCAATCCAGAGGCAAAATGGAAAGCTAGCTATCATTGAACGAGGCTCCACACGCAGCAGGGTCACAGCAGCAGAGGCTGGAGTGAAGTTAGAACGCTTGTTGCTTGACATCCCTCAATACCGTGTCTGGAATTGGTTGACGCGGCCCCAGTTCTCTGGTGAGTGACTGGCTCCACCTATGGCAAAGCCTTTCGAGATATTGGTCCCGTATGAGATGTAAAATTTCACAGTCCACTTTTCTATGCAGGACTGGAGAATATTCCAACCCATGAGCGGCCTCTTCTTTTTGTTGGAAATCACACAATCTTTGGTATCTATGACATGTAAGAGGTCGTCTTCTGACATGCATATCTAGTTGCACCAGAATGGTCACATGCAGACGATGTCCTTGTCATCATGTTCATCAAAGCCATCACCTCACACGAAATGCTGCTCACATCATGAAACGAGCCTGCACATGCATGCACAGGTAGTCATTCACTGATCTGTTCCCTCTTGTTGTAGGCCTCTGATGTTGATGGAGCTCCAGAAGAGAAAGGGGCTGACTCTGCGAGGACTGGCTGACCCACTTCATTGGGCTTCTCCATTTGGAGAACTTCTGGCTTCATATGGAGCAGTAGTGGTCAGTCAGACTATTGTGGCAGAGCATCACGTGTCTCTCATCTACAAGTCCGTCATGCTTTATTGCACACATGTATTCAATAATTAACAAGAAGGTGTTGGTCACAGGCAGCACCTGCATGTACTGCAGGTAGCATGTAGATTGTACATGCCCGGCACTTGAGGCAGGCCATGCAGCTTTGTATGATTTCTTGTATATTGTTGACATGTGTCAGCTCATGTGCTACAGGCATCGCCAAGAAACTGCTTCAAGTTGCTGCAAGAGGGTGAGTGCGTCCTGCTCTACCCAGGTGGCGGCAAGGAGGTTGCCAAGAGGAAAGGCCAGAAGTACAAATTGCTGTGGAAGGAGCAAACAGACTTTGTACGGCTTGCTATGCGCTTTGGCTGCACCATCATCCCATTTTCTGCACTTGGTGTAGAGGATGCCTTTGACATCCTCATGGATCCTGAGTGCGTTGCCACTGTCCATGTCAGCAACCCTGTTGTTGCCTTCTATGGTACTGTTGTATTGCTCCTGGTCTTCCGCTCGGTCTGCTTGTGTGAATCTCAGTTGGTGGTTGATCAGTTGTCAGATGAACAAGGGAAACCCTTCCTGGCATTTTGAGAGGAACACGCGCAGGATGCTCTCTTTTGCAGAGTGTAGACAGTCCTCATCCTGTGCAACTGATGAAGATATTTGTTCCTGCTCTTCAGGGAGATAATGGCGACACCACTTGGCAACGTGATACGTCCCGTGCTGCAGGCTGCTGGTAGTCTTCCATCTTGGGCATGCCTGAGCTGTATGTGAGGGGACGAAGGCATGCGGCGCTTGAGAGGGGGAGTGAGTTCAGACTTGTGGAAGCGGAGGTTGTGTCAGGCCTTATTCAATGCATGTTCACATCTTTGCAAGTTGCTCATCAAAGCTGATGGCTTACGTCTGTGCCTAGTGATGGTATGTGACGTTACAGGTCTTACTGAAGAAGTCCTCCTTCCACTTACATCCACTGTTGGCCTGCTACCACGTCCGGAACGTCTTTACTTTCACTTTGGTCAGTGAGTGAAGAATGACCAAATAAGGGCTGCTGGTCTGACTTGCTTACCGAGGGGAAGTACGGCGTCTTGTGCCAATCATGCAGGGACCCTGTTTGACAAGCAAGGGTGGCATGTGGGTGAGGGTGCAGGGGAGCCTATCAGGACAGATATTTTCTCTCGTGCAACCCTGGCTGATCGAGAGGCATGCAGTCAACTGTACCAGGTGAAGACCGTTGCAATGAGATGTCCAGCCTGTCTTAAAGTTTGGCACATATACCCTCTATCGCCCTCATGGGAGCCTATGGAGAGGGCAGTCTTTCATCTGCTTATTGCATAGCATGCTCTCCTTCACTGGCAAAGGAGCTTTTGGTGTAAAGAGATGCGGGAGCAGGTAGTATGACCATGTATGGAAGTTTGCCATAGGCTTTGACCTGATGTGTGCCAGAATGAATGTTCCACAGAGGGTGAGGCAGTCCGTGGAAGACGGCATTAGGCTTCTTCAAAGTAAACGGGATAAGGATCCCCTCCGCGACCTGTTTTCTCGTACTTTGGTACGACCTATGCCTTTATTATCATGCTATAGAGTTTCTGGTTTTCAGAAATACAAAAGGGGTAATAGATTACTTTTCACCAGGCTGACCTCTTTAATGTACTGGACTTCTGGAGCAGATGAATGTCTTTGAAGGATGGGATGGCTTATAGGACAAAACCCCGTTCCGTGATGAAGGAAAGAGCACCTCAGAAGTCTGCATTGCCTTCAGAATGAGCAACACATTGTATGTTCCTTGTCTCTCGCTTCTCGCCTTTCAAATACATATTGTTGGAAGAGGCTGTACAACATATATTTTCTGTCTCTCTTGCTGCTCGCCTTTCAAGTACATACATACATACACTGTATGCCACGGTACTTTAAGAATCGCGAATGGGGTGTATTCATGGCGTTTAGCCTTAGGCGCATCTAGTACTCTCATGGTGCAATGTGTCGATCTTGTACACGCTTGCAGTAAGTGGATGTGGATGACCGTCAGTATATACAGCGTGGATGCAGGATGCAAGGACAGGTGGATTTACTGCAAGCACAAGAGAGGGGCTTGCTTTGATCAATGCCGCCACTTTCTACCAACCAAGCTCCTGTCGCGTGTCGGTACCGTAATTACAATGCCCTTATGGGCGAGTTAAATGCTGGCTCTTGATGGAAGCCGAACATTCTCACAATCGAGGTGCTCGGTCACAGCAGTTACAATGACTAATAAGGAGTGAGCTCGCTCTCACCAGTACAGACTGTGGGGTGCAACTCTTTACATTCTTTGACTGAGGAGCAGTATGCCGTTTAGCAGCAATTCTATAGCTGCCCACTGAGACAGGCAGTGCACGTCTCTCATGCCGCAATAAGACATGCTCTTATATTTATATGCATGCAGCTTGTTGCTTCCCTGGAGTGGCTCCAGTCCTGCATTGGCAGACACGCAGAGCTCAAGCAGCGCCACGCCTGTCCTCCACTCAGTGTCACGTCCTTAAGATTACATAAGGAGCTGAACAAGTATGCGGCTGAGGCACCTGTTTACTGCCTTGTGCCATCCCCCCCACCTCCTGCGACTCGGCAGGCCAGTCCAAGTTACCGCCCATATCCAAGGAACCGAAATCCCGCAGTTTTGGGACCTTAAGTCCACCTTGTCTACTCATTGTGGGCTGGCCTTTCACAGCCTTCGCCCCCTTCAGAGAGCCTCGTCACCAGTAAGCCAGGCTACTGGCATCCATGGCGGTGACCTAGCTCCCCACAGCTCCCCACATTAGCTTGTCAGCTTTTATGTACTCGCTGTGGCTTCTAAAGTCTCTCACTGTGGCTTCTGTAGTCTCCTTCAGCTGCATGCTCCCCTGTTACCTTCAGCCCCTAATTGCCAAGGGCTTCGCTTTGTGAAGCAGATACTCGCTATGTGAACAAGTCTGTACAACATATTGGATTAACTCGACCTCCCGTGCTATTCCATGCGCACTGTGCACGCCTTCCAATAGGGGAGTTGCGTCCACATGAAAGCTCTACCCAGAATGTGGCAATGCCCGTGGAAGGCCAGCCCAAGAGACCTTGTTCAATCACTTAGGGCTGGCTATTCACAACCCTCGCCCCTCCTCCGCGTTGGCTTACTCAAGGCACATGACAAGGTTAAAGGGCCAGCAAGCGCCAAAAACAACACAGCTACGCAAATCGGACGTTACGGGTGGATGCTCAACACCCTTGGTCAGCAGCCGCAAGTCTGAGTAGCTTGCAGCCGGAAGAAAGTGTCATTACGGCGATAGTCTGAATGAGCTGCCAAAGCCCGGCCTGACTTAGACGAGTGGCACGGAACGGCGACGAGCGCGAGAAGAGAAGCGCTGGACGTAACGCCGTGCCAGGGCTCGGCGGCCAATTCCGGACTTCGGGGCGCGTGGCCGGGGGCTTCCACGTGGCGAGCGCCCGCCCGGTCCCGCGGGAGCGGGAGATACGGGGCGGTTGGCGCCTACACGTGGCTGCAGCGCCCGCGTGCCGCGTCGCGCGCGGATTGGCTGCCGCGGCGGGGGGTGGTCCCCCCACCCGGGGGCTCAAAGAATCCGGCCGAGCGCCAGATCGGCGAGCAGGCCAGATTTTTGTGCACACCAATTTCTGTGGGCTAATACGATAAGATCGATCACGCGGCCCCGCTCCCAAACATCCAACCGGTCAGTGACCAGCCAAATATTGACCATCGAGCCTTCCCGCTGATATGCCGAGCGAAGTGGCGGGGAGCCGCATCGAACCCCCCACCTCTCTGACTGACGGCCCAGCCCCCCGCCCCCGCCAGCTCCGGTGGCACAGGTCCCGCAACCCTCGCTTGCCACCTTCCGCAGCGCCTCCCCGCCCCCCTCCTACCCCCGCCGCCGNGGGCGACGCCGCGCCCTCCGCGCCCCACGCCGGTCTCCCGCAGGTCCGCGCCCGCCCCTGAATGGCATGCCACCCTCCGCTCTCCGTCGCCCGCTGGCCGCGATGTGCAGCTCGCCAGTCGAGTCGGCCATCGAGTGCCCGCCGCAGCTGTCGGCCTGCAGCTGTTGAGCGCGGCGTCTCTTTGTTGGGAAGGCACCTCAAGATCCCCTTGCCCTCCCAGATGTATTCTGTACCCCATGTGCTTCGCTGCTGGTCCGCAAGCTAATCTGACATTTACTTTCCCCGCCGTCCTCGCTTGTCCAGAGGAACCTCAAGTACTTGGGCTTTTTCCAGGACGCTGTCCTCAAGGCTGTTGCCTACCTTTCCACTCTGTACGATTACGCGAAGGACAGCTCCGGCCCCCTCAAGCCCGGCCTTGAAAATGTCGAGGGCACTGTCAAGACCATCGTCGGGCCCGTGTACAGCAAGATCGATGGCAAGCCGGGCGAGCTCTTACAGTTTGTTGACGCCAAGGTAGCCATGGAAATTGTCTTGAGCAAGATGTGAAGGCTCTGTGTCTCATCAGGCAGTGGAAATGCCTTCGTTTGTCTGCTTAGCTTTCGGTGCAGAATGCTCCCCACACCATCAGTTCGTTCACAAGTACGTGCTTGTGGCCACACTACGTGTTCGTCTCTTTTGGACTTTCAACAGTATTAGTAGTTCGAATCAAATCAAGGCAGAGTATCAATGTGCCGTGGTTAAGTTGTGTTCAACTCAATATGTGAATGACTAGTTACTGCTGATATGTTGCAGGTTGACAAGATCTTTACTCTCTTGGACAAGTATGTGCCTCCCTACTTCAAGGAGAAGGCGAACCAGGCAGCCACGCTCATGAAGGAGGCCCCTGCCAATACCAAGGCTTTGTTCCACGATGTGCAGAGCAAGGGCATTTTCACTACTGTCCACGAATACACTGAGAAGTACCAGCCGGTGGCTGAGAAGGAGGCCTACTCTGCCTGGAAGTTCTTCTTGACCTTCCCGCTGGCACCTCAGGTGGTCTCCTTTGTGGCCCCCACGGCAATCTTCGGTGCGGAGAAGTACAATGAGGCAGTGGTTTACTTCAAGAAGAGTGACATCCCCATTGCTAAGCCAGTGGCTGGCTACCTTCCTCTGGTGCCTATTGAGAAGATCGAGTCCACTGTCAAGTCTGACACGCAGGATGCCCTCAAGGTGCATGCCCATTGAGTGTGAATGGACTGATCTCTGAGCACGCATGGAATGGAATGCGTGGAGATAGGAGGAAAGGGCATCCGTCAATGTCGATCACGTTGTACTTCAACAGTTTCAGACCCAGCAGGCATTAAGCCTCTGTGTAATTATGTAGATTGCAATGTGGGCAGTGAGCTGCTCCAGGTCATGTTGTGTTTAGGTCAGAGTGGGATGTTAGCTTCACTCTTTTCTCTCCCCTTCTCGTTAGGATCTGTTTTAGTTCACCGCATATAGTGTGGGATGATTCTGCTATTCATGTAACCAACTTTTCTGAGTACGAGTTAATTCTCTCTGTAAGTGACTGCAAGTGTGGATCGTAAATTGTGGTGCACAGTTGACTGGTTTGCTTGGTGATATTCATGACATTGAGATTATTCAAACATCTGTCAGCACTCCGCCATTGGGCAAAGTGAAAGGAATGTACTTCAAATGAAAATATGGTTTGCACGGTGCCTATTTCAGTATGTAAACGAAGTGGACCGGTTCAAAGAATTGCCAGCCAGTTGTGGAGTTCTTTCCAGCGTTCTCACTATATACTCTGTGTATGGTTTTGGTGGTGTGATGGTTTGTGAGTGTGGTAGATTACCACGCTCTCTACCACTATCCGCATGTTCAGGGGTTGAAGGAGGTGGAGAAGATGCTGGTTCAGGATTTCTCGACCTGGTACTGGCTGGAGAAAATATTCGCCTTCTACCGAAGAGTATTGACAAAAGTATGCAAAAAGCGGTTGTTGACAAACCCAACAAGGCACCGAAGCTGCCTGTACCAAAAGTCACTGCTGAGTGAAATTGGTTGAGGCGAGCTTTCTGCCTGATGAATTGGATCAGCGACCGCCCTGTCTGGCTGTGCTCCTGATGACCCATGTAGTAGATAGGCACCGCTTGTTCAGACCCTGCAAAATTGGCACAATGTATGCATGAATAAGTGGTATTGATGTACAGAGTCATAAGCATTATAGGTGCAGACACCCTGCCTGTGACGTGAAGCAGATCAACCACAACTCAGACATGACTCGGAAACTCATGGAGTTCTACTCTGACGCATCAATGTCTGCAGGTTTAGAGCAGAGCATGCCAGCCCGAACGCCCACTGAACCGTAGTGTGCAGCTCAAGCCTCAAGCTATAAGGTGGTATGGCAGGAACCTCTGCCAGGCAAAGAAAGCTGCAGTTTGTCCACAAACGCCGGGCCTGACTCTTGCAACTTCATCTGCCAAGTGACATGGCTAGAGTTATAAGTACACTTGTACTTGCACCCTGGAAAATTTGAGATGCTTCAAGCACAGCGAGGTGCAAGTTGTGATATAGGAGCCTGTAGCAACTGCTACATCAGATGGTTCCTCTTAAGCTGGACTGGCCAGTAGCGCAGAAGTTGTTTGCAAGGGAAAACAATGCCACAATCCACACCTGGAAATGCACTTCACAGGCGCTCACAAGCACCTTCTTGATGTCTATCCTGTCATGATGAGCCCACTTTGCTCCGACGTCCACCACATTCCCCACGACTCGCACAACACTCTCGTTGGCCAAATCCGAGAGCATCAGCTGCTCAGGCACTCAGTTGGGGTCATATTTGGCATAGTCGTCGTCAGAGAAGAGCACAGGCTTCAGAAACGTTGGTTAGTAGAGATGAAGTCACCTTAACAGAAGCTATTCAACAAGCCAACAGGCTTGTCTTTCGAAGGCATGGAGTTTGAGAGCCCAAAGAAAGCAATCAGGTCCAGCGCTGACCCAGAAAAATACTGCACTGCATCGTGTTGCCCTTCACCAACAACAGACCTTGCAGCTGGCCAAGCTACACCCGATAAGTCTTGATCATAAAAGACCCCATGGTTCTGCTTACCTCTGTCGTGTTCAGGACTGCAAAATCTCCTAGGAAGAGCGCAACTGCAGGCCCAGCTGTTATCGATGGCCCTGGCACAGAGGCGCTGACATTCAAGGAGATGGCCCCGCCATCTGGTTGTGACCCGCACGCAGCAAGATCCGAGTACAAAGCAGCTGCCCACAGAGCTTCTGGGGACTTGGGCTGGAAGTGGCAGAAGTGCTCGCCAAAAGCCCGGTCCCAGTGTGCCTTCACTTCACTGCATTCAAGTGGTTCACTTTCACAGAGGAGTCAAGCATGCTGAGACAGGCTCTGTTGGCCAAGTAGCAAGAACATTAAACAATGGGTAGTCGTCGACTGTGCAACAATTCATCAGTCTTGGGGTGAGCTGCAAGCAAGTTGAAAAAGACTGCTGCTGAAAGGCAAGGGCAGACTTACCCAAGATAAGGTGGATGCACACTGCAAGAGAAGTCTATTTCACCCGTCAAGTTGTTGTGGCTCACATCCCTGCTCTCATAAAGATGACAACTCAGTGGCAAACAGCCGAACATGCATTCAGAACCCTATCAGAGGAACGGGACAGAGCCCGTACAGCAAGCACTAAGATCCAATACAAAACACCGATACTGAAGAGTCAATTGATAAAGCAATGACCTCACCAAAAGTTGACAGGAAATCTGTAGCCTGTCAGTGATGAGAGATCGTTTGATAACAATGCGGCAGCTGGTGGAGAGATGGAAGCTGCCGCTAGCTTGACAACTTCCACATCTGCATGCGTGCTGAACCCAGGGCCGTGGAATGCAACTGCAAGAAGCGTACAAAGTGTGCAACTTCAGCTCTACTGCCAGGAGTATGTTACTAATTATTGTGTGCAAGACCAAAGTGCAATAAACAGCTAGTCACTGGCTGTAAGATGCAATGAGTATCCACAAGTGCATCACAGGATTTATGTGACATGGACCTCTTGCTTTCCCTGGTCCAACCCCGCATGTTCTCCCAGTGTCTTGGTCCACTTTGAGCACGCTCTGCTCACTGCTCGTCCAAATGCCCGTGCTAGCTTCCACACTCCTTGTCGAAGGGCCTGCAACAGCTCTAAGCGCATTGCATGATCAGTCTGACTACAAGGCCACAATGTCACTGATTGTACAAGTCAGGATGTTTTTGAAAATGTTGACTACATGTGTCAGAATGTGTGAAATTACTCAAGCCACTGGTAAGTGGTTTAAGTCAGCTTATGTAACAGATCTCACTGAAGGCTACCTCGGCAGCTGGAAAAAGTCTACAACAATAGAGCTGTTAAAACCTATTTCTGTGACTCACCTTTCCCACCACTAAGTGTGAAGTTGACACAGCTATGCAACATGAGGACAGGGGAAGTTGGACAGATGTACGTCCCCACTTGCACCTGAGATGCAGCAGTAGGCGGGTATGAGATGCAGGACTTCGGTTATCACTGTCCACTTAACAGAGCATCGCATCTAATAAAGCAAGATACACGCCCATGCCCTTCAGATATTTGAGAGAGACATTACACAGAATAGACGTTCTCCATTGTTCCATAACTGCACTTTGGTCCTATATATGCTGACTCTCATACCGAGATACCTCAGCTGGTTCTAGAAACAGCTGAGACCTGAAGGTCAGATCTTCACAATGAGCCTAGGAAGTGGGGTTTTGAGGCAAGTTGATGAGACCATGAGGAAGTCATGAACACGAGGGTTGCCAGCGAGTCCAATCCTCAGCCAGGCGGATCCTTGCTTCTTTGTCTGAAGATGCAGAACGCCATGACCCACTTCAACAGAACATTGAAACAAAGACATGGTTTTTGGGTTTCTGAGTTTACAGACCAATGATGAAGCAGAAAGACATGGCGACATGACCCTCAGCCTCTTCATCCTTACAAAGCGGAGGAACATGTGCAGCTACTGGGACTTGATAGACAGGCCTTTGCTGGTCGAGGCTGTATTCGAGCTTGACAGATTTCAAGACGACCCCGCTTGCTAAGATGCATGGTTGTCTTGCTACAAGAACAACCGTCAGAAGCACCTGGACAACAAGGAGAAGCTCTGTGCCCTCCTGAATGACTTCCGCTGCAACAACATCTCTGTGGTTGTTCTCCACTGCAATCTGAGTACTACCCTTGCCCACCTCACAGAATGGATGACCTGGACAGCAAAGCAGCCACTGTGATTACCTGGTCTCTATCTTTGAAGACAGTCATTGTCCTAGGACGAACCACTGATGAAAGGCAACTCGAAATTCTATTGCAGAGAATCACATTACCAATGTCATCCCGTAAGGAGATTCTGTATCGTTGTGAAGTGCCTATTGGCAAGTCTGCTAGGCGATCATGCAGCCCGTCTTGTCCCACCAGCATTTGTGAGATCTGGCAATACAGAAAAGCGAATCAGCGATCAAATATCCGAATGAAGGTAGTACGGAGTAGTGATACAGATCTGCTAATCTATGATGATAGAGGTTGCCCTAGACCTTGTTGCATGCTTTTTGGCAACCCAAGATGACTCAAGGCCAAGAACCTCTTAATAACTGGACAAAGGATACAGCTTGACCTATAAGCATTGAAACGTCAAGCAACATGAGACCCAGGGCTAGCACTGGCGCACACGTAAATGAGAGTCTGAGACGGGCATGGAGTTCTGCGAGTACAACCTCGGAAACTTCTGGTTCATGCTGACTATACCTCTGCAGTACGGATGCAGATAGCCATTTCGCCTCGCCCTGTCGAAGGCTCTCTAGCAAACAGGCAGCCAACTCCTGGATACTCTGAGGTCCTTAATTTGTACTTTTCCACCAATGTGACAGCATCCACGTTTGCTGGATCCTGTTCAACACTTAGGCATCATAAGTGGCTGCTTCTCTTTCTCCCCAATCTGAAGACAAAGCGCTCAAATCTAAGGAACTTCAAGCAGCCCCATGCGTGGCTAGGCAATTGTCAATTGTGGCAATCGGTCCCAACAATCAGTGGTTCCAATGTCCAGTCTAGATGCAGTGCTAGGGCTGGACCCAGTACCTGCAGCACAGAGTAGCTGACCGAGCCCCCGTTCGCAGGGAGCAGTGGAGCAGAGCTGTGGCGAAGCGGGAGAAGCCACGTAGCAGTCATTGACATCGTCAGCGGGGGATCCGGAACGACCCAAAGCACTTCCGATGTTGTGAAGTGGGCCTCGATGCTCTCATGTCCTCTCACAATTGTGCACTGAGCTGTGAAGGAGATTCTGGTCCTGCCTGCAGACCTGAGAGGGGGAGTTTAAGATACAAACTGCTCAATATATGAGCATTACAGTCAGCTGTACATATTATGCAGTAAGCGAACCATGGGTGTCATTCACTTGTTCGCTGTATATATCATGCAGTAAAAGAATCATGGTTGGTAAGGAAGTACTCAGTCAATCTTCCATGGAGAGGACTTGTCTGATGGGGATGACCCTCACCTTCCAAGTATAATTGCTGCACAACCTCCACCTGCTTCGCCTCGGCTCCAGATCTCAATGACCTGCCCAAGTACATCTTCAGATTAGGTGCTATGGGGAGCCTTCTAACAATCGTACTGGCTTTGACAGCTTAAGCTATACTTGTCATCAATTAAGCTAACTTGTCATCAATTTTGATAGAGCAATATATAGTAATTCACGGTCAGCTTGTGTATTCTGACGTGGAACTACAGAGTGGTATCAAAGCTTGCCACAATTGTCCATGTCTTGCGGTATTCAGCACGGTCAAAAGCTCAACAACCAGCACCTTACTGTCCGTAACAGACCAGCTGCACTTGTAGCAGAGGGGCCCGAATGACAGTAGATTTTCACCCTGCACGGATGGTGCCATAGATTCGATATGACAAGGTATTGCATTCTTGCAAGACGGAACCATATGACTAGCTGTGGCACTGCAACTATTGATGCATGTCCACCGAGCTCGGAAATCAAAATCAGGTGTAAAAATTTTAGCAAGCCTGTCAATATGCTACAAGCTGACAAGAATCAAATTTGAAGTTGCGAGTACTCAGCGCAGACTTGCCTCTGCAAGCCCCACAGGAAAGATGGACATTGTTTTCCCGACTCCTAGCCGACCTCCCCGGGTCTCAAGGCTGATGTTTTGGGGTTTATGCACACGAATGGGCGCCTCCGCCTGACTGAGTATGCTGCCATCAGCCCCTTCAGCTCGCGCATACACAGACTGCATCCAGGTCATGGACGACAAGCGCAAATGGGTATACGGCAAGACTGGCAGCACCTCCATATTTTGCTGCAGGGCATGCTACCGCAATATCCGCCCACCAAGTCACAATGATCAACCAGAGAGCTTGTGACATAAGGCAGCCTCACCAAGTAGCCCTCCTTCAGCGCCTGCAGCAAGCCAGTGATGGGATCCACGGTGGCAGTAACCTCATCCGAGGTTACAAACCTTAGTCGAGCACCGGTCGAAGGGCCTCCGCTGACAGTCATCTGGTTGTCACACATGAGTGCCGTTAGGATTATGCTGGAGACGGTACAGAGGTATACCGTTGCTTCCGTTTGCCAGGTACAGTAGTGAGCAATATCTTACAGAGGTAAGCATATGCCACTTGTTGGTATCACTGATCTATACCTGATAGTCAGCTCCAGGCGCAATTAATAAGACTGGCGGTTGTATCGCAAGCGGACTGTAGACAAGAATCCTGACTGGCTCACTGATGACCTTCCTTCCAGACGGTTGCAACAGCGTCACCTGCCGAACAACAGTGCAAAGTAGACTGCTCAGTCACGTACTTGAGTAAAAGCTATATGATGCTCTGGAAAATGCCAAAGACTTCCACGCAAACATCGTCTATTAAGGCTGAGTTGGGCTGTCAGCAATTCGTGGACTTGTCAACCTGGAGGAAAGAGGCGATCCCTGGCGCCTGACCCCTGATCCAGAAAGAGCTGCTAGAGGCTGGTCCCGCGGAGGTTGGATGGATGTTGCCCACAGATGTGCCAATGCCGATCACTTCAACGATATCCTCTTGGACATGCACAGTGAGGTTCATCAAAGTGAACTGCAGAAACAGCAATGGCCATCTGTCAGTGCTATCTTGACTTACATGTATATTACAGACGAGACAATGTGCTGCATGCTGAGACCAACACCAAGTCCTCAAATCCATGAGGAAGGTGATAGTTTGCACTCCTCCAAGCAATAGCCATCTGTTGGCTTATCCCATGCAAAGCATGCAACCGTAGGCATGCCAGTGGACGTCGTCATTAACATATGATTGACATACAAAAGTCCAAGTTATATCACGCCTCAACTTCACGTCAATGTCACCTGAGTGTTATCAAACTTCCGCCCAGAATTATCTCCCGCTTGCATCTCAATGTTCATAATAGCTCCAACCTGCAGGACGGATGTGTGGCAATTGACCAGAATCTGTAAGCTAGAAGAGAGCTGCTGAGCAGCACAATGTTGTGAAATTGAAACTCTCCATATTTTCTGACGGCTGCTCTGTCTTGTGGTAAATGAAGTCCAATGTTCTCATGCAACTCTCGCCACAGCTGAAATGATCGGCATGCTCTTCCACTACCTGCAGGCTTGGATCGTCTGGCAAGAGCAATCTTATCCATGCAACCTCTGAGACAAAAACCTGCACCCAACAAATGTTACTAGCTTCACCAAGTGCCTGCAGGGACATGAGGTCCCCGTCGTGTGGTTGTGTAGAACGTGCAAGCAGGCTCACCAGACCAATGTGCAACAATAACGAAACAGTCATACACCCAATGGCAAGAAAGTGGCCTGAAGGACCTAAGAGCTATACTTGTTAAGCTGCATGACAAGTGCTGATGTACACAATTGCTGCGGTAAGCAAAAGCTGTTAGCAGACAGAAATATACACCGTCGCCTGCCAGCTTACCGTTGCAGCTGCTTCTGCTTCCGGTATCAAGCCCTGGTCTCTTGCATGCACTTCAGCTGCTCCCAGTGCACTAACAGACAGAGTCAACTCGAGACTTCTGTTACCAACCGACGGCTTGACATGAGCAATCTTGACAACTGTGGAGTTTGTCACAGATGGCCTCACATCCAGGGTGCCACCAAGAATCTGCAGCTTTCCCTGCCATATACAGCACACAAAAAACTCTGTTGACTAAAAGTACACCGCTACATGCTTTGAGAGAGCTAAGTACAATCAAGGTTGCAGTGCTGAAAGCAGCTGTACATAGATTCTTGCTTGTCAATCTTGATGATCAACCAAGGACTATTCTAAATCACCTGCAGTACTGGATCACACGGTCA
Organism: Spirogloea muscicola; assembly: GCA_009602725.1. Taxonomy (NCBI): domain Eukaryota; kingdom Viridiplantae; phylum Streptophyta; class Zygnematophyceae; order Spirogloeales; family Spirogloeaceae; genus Spirogloea; species Spirogloea muscicola. The sequence continues at coordinate 440,366 of WELB01000010.1, forward strand.
GGCTACAGAGTTATTATGAATCGTCATTGTGGAGTGTATGGCCAACCTGATTATCAGGATGATAGTAGAGGACCATCAGACGAGGCTCCAGTCGCAAGGCACTCACAATCTGGTCATTCAAGAATGCAGGGCAAAGAACGTTTACCCTGGCGTAGAAGTGGCTGCTGATCAGCTTTGCAGCAAGTTTGCCTAAACCTCAGGCAGAGCAGCTGGTGCTTTTGATGACGGTTTCATCTAAGCAGAGGAGTCCTGTAGGAGTAGGAAGAGCAGACCTGCAATGTAAGTGAGGCTGCTGTTCTATCTCCCTTGCTTTCCAAGAGCTTGAGGAAAGACCTCTGTGCATCCAAGTCGATGTGTGCTGGCAATGAGCTGTAATCTACGCCCTTGAGCTGGGCTTTCACTGTGCACTGCAGTCACATTGCAAATCCACTGAGCATATGATCGTCATTGTGATTCTATTACAGAGATATCAGCTATAGGTGACGCTTGTGAATGCATGTATACAATATGAGAGAACAGGGCATAACAGTACAGCGCATGTTGAGGCTGGCCTGCAATCTGAGATGAAGATGCATAATCTAATAATAGTCAGCATGACAATCTTTCGTCTGTCAACCCACCGGGCCTTCCTGCTGCTGCAAGACGATTCTGCGCCGCCAAGCACTGCCAACTACATCCTCCAGGTGGGCACGCCCTTCGCAATTCTCCAGGGACCAGCTCAGCGCCAGAGTGGAAGCGTTTGCAAAAGGCTGGCCATTGTCGTCCAAGGCAAGCGCCTCGAGCTCAAAGCGGCTTGCCGTTGTGACGGTCATTACGTTCTTCTTAACAGCCTCTTCCGCTGGCTTTGCCTCCACTTCTGCATCCAGCAGAGCTGTGCAAGCATCAAGAGTCTGCAGTGATTGCTTCAAATAATAAGTCCTCCTAATTGCTACTTGCCCAATCACATCAACATGTAAGGTACTCTTAGTGTGGCAGCAATGTCAGCTTCCTGCATATGACAGTAAAAATACTACAGTTTAGTGGTCTAAGTCAGGATTTTGCACACCTGCATCATGCAGTAGGAGTAGCATATCTGAGGGGGCAGTGCAGATTGACGTCAAGTTGGCCATCACCATGCTCGAGGCAGATCCACAAGTGACGCCTCGGACAAAGGTCACGACCTGTGCATGCAACGCGTCCTCACTAAGTGGCACTCAGCAATTGTAGTCTGATTGGAGGACCTCCTAGCGAAAAAGAAAGCAGAGGGTCCTTAAGCAAAGGGCACTCACACTCGTGCCAACTCCTGTGCAGGTGACGACGTAGGACTGCCGCGACTGGCTGCTTCCAGGAAGGACACTGACGACTCGTCCTCTGGCCCCATTAGTCGTGTCTAGTACACTGAACGTATCTGTGTACTTCCCACAAAGCCACCTGTCTGGGCCACCCTTGACCAGGACTTCCGCGCTGCTGCCCAGAGCCATTGTAACTTTAAGCTCCAAGCTATGGGGAGTTTCCTTGCGAGTGATGCCTTCCTCGGCGAGCTCCAATTTCAGTGGTGGGTAAGACGCGACAGTCCAGGTTGCTTCAAGCTGTGCCGGAGGGGGGAGGCTCGCGGGCGGCTGCCGTCCTGCGAGCTGTGCCACGTCGAGGCTGGCCACTACAGATGTGCGGCCTGTCTCCATGGCCTTCAAGATGGCGTAAGCACAGGCTTCTGGGCCGACCACCTTCGAGATGCTGTCGTGTGCGCCAGGCGGCAACTGGTCCAGCAATTGGAAGGAAGGCATGTCGTCCTTGAGTCGCCAATGGACGAGGCTGACCAAGCCACTGCAGTTGGAGTAGCTGTTTCCTGCAAAGGAGAACTTGCTGGCATACTCAGCAGGTCATTCATACACCCATAACATGTCATCAGAATTCCAAATATATTCCAGCTTCTAATGGAGAAGTCAATCTACGAAGAAGGTATACAGAATACAAAGAAGATATACTCATCACCATCACTAATTCATGCTAGAACTAATCACTGCCAGTCATAAAACATAACAATAAATAGATTACAAGCGCAGTCTATTCATTCATGGCTGTTTTATCAGGGACTAATAGTGCACCTGAGGGGTCCAATGCCGTCACTGCTATAGGGAGCAAGTTACCCAGCGCTGTTGCCCACTGTAAATCGCGTGCCGGCTCTAACTTGCCTGGGATAGAGACTTCAAGAGGTACCTGTTAAACCCAAGAGCACCATCTGTGAGGAATGCTGTAAAGCTGAAAGCACAGCCTTCTCATTAGCACCTATCTGTTGACTTTTCTGTTGTGCATTACATACACTGCGCAAAGCAGAAAAAAGCTGCACTGAATGCTAAAACTTGTATTTCCACTGCAATGGCAGAAACTAAGAACTCTTCCGCTGCGCAGCTCACGGTCTACTGGTTGCATATTCTGTGCCTCTTTAGAATACAATTGCCACAGACAACTCTCTCCCTCCTCAGCGAAGAGTGGCCCTGTTATGGTCTACTGACCGAAGCAAAGTTAAGGGGATCATGGGTTGCGGTGGCTGTGATCAGGGTGCGTCCCGCTCCCTGCACCTTGATAACACCGTCGGCCACCAATACAGCTACTGATGTTTTTTGAGAGGACCACAGGAAGTCCTGGGCCGAGACTCCACAACCTGCACCAAGTAGTCTGGATTGACTGTTTTCCTTTTGACCCCAGCATTTGTTGATTGAAGAAGCATCCTGAGCAGACATTGGCAGTAACTTGCTTGCGGTAAGCAGGTCTTGTGAAGCTGAGAAGAATAGTACATGGGGCCCCAATAGATGTTACCTCCTCGTGCATTCAGTGCAAAGGTCTGCAGAATTCCAGGAACCCATGGAAGCCTGATGACTTGAGCAGTAGTGGCTGAAGAACTTGTTGCTTGTAAGTGAACTTGATGGCAGGCAATCACGCTTTGCTCCACCCGAAGAACCTAAGCATGAATGGAAAGCATGGAGCAGGTGGAAACTTGTACTGCTAGCAAGCACCAGGAATTCTGACGGGGTCGACAGGACATGCATAAGCTCTTCAGTATCCATGCCGCACTAACAAGCTTACACAAAGCTATGACATTGGACAGCACTTCTGCATGCAGCAGAGGCCTTGTTGAAGCTGCAAGCTTTGCATGAAGCTTCCTGTCATGTCATACACACCTTCTCGTCCTCCTTCATCCACTGCCCAGCAGTAGTGTCAAATCGTAAGCTCCGGTACATGAGCCAAGCTAGCAAGGTACCCACTCCAGGCGCGACTGGCCTCAATGCTGTCGCATTCTGCCAGCCTTGTGTTGCAGCCACTTCCTCTGGGATGGGCAATGCCTCCCACACGGCCTCATTTGCCAACTTCAGGGTCAGATTATCATGCTGCATGGCAAGATAAAACAGTCATGTAAGAGCTGCTTAAGATTCAATCTTGAGGCTACTTCACGACCAACAGCTAACATCGACTGTTGTGATGCATACCAACTGCAGACCACCTGCTACATACAGACTAGTGCTATGGCGGCACAACAAGGTGGCTAGACACCAATGGTAAAGCCAAGGACGTTGCTGAGCGTGTCATCTACTCTTTGAATGATAGATTGATCAATGTAACAGTCGCTGATAGGTTTGACAAGCTGGAGGATAGTCCTCTACCTTGGTCAAGATGAGGGGCCGAGAGCCTGACTCCTTGGAGAACGAGAGCGCAGTGACCACATATGACCTCCCCACGACCACCTGCCATGGGGTGTCCAAGGACGCAGCAAAAGTGGTCGCCTGCTTGCTGTCCTGCAGGGCAGCAAGGTACAGCTGCAGCGACACAGGTGTCACCACGTTGATGACGCACAGCTGTGTGTGGCCCTGCACGCGCATGTCTTCGGCGATGACCTGGGCAGACCCTGGAGAGTAGCCAAACACGTGTCCAGTCCGGGCATCGACGTGGGCAATGCTCTCATTCATGGAGGAGAACCGGTAGTGTGCCGTTGGCAGTCTGACCTCTGCAAAGCAACTCACAGAAAGCCAGTTCTTACTGAGTTGTCATTTGGAGTGAACACAAGTAACCCAGATATGGACATTTGCAAGTGTCTGTGCTGAGATGCCTGCTGCTGCCATTAACCATACCAGTTACTGAAGCTTGGTCTTCTCAGCGCCACAAGACTACAAGGTTACTATCAACAAGGTGATCATAACTGCTGCTCGCACCCGTTGCTCTGCCCTGGCCAAGGACCTTGAGAACAAGATGGAAGATGCCGCCTGGCATTAAGAAGATCGGAGAAGGCGGCTCGAGGAAGAACGCCTCTGCCACAGTAAGTGAGATGGAGTCTTGCAGGTCCTCGAGTGAAGGCTCCACAATGCGCACGGTCACTTTCTCCAGCCCGGCTGCAACTCCCCTGACAACCAGAAGATCCGACCGCAGCGCCTGCCACCATTCCATATCATTTTGAGATGAGCTCGAATAGCACGACTATTGTCACGGACTCGGCCATTACATTCTTTGGTGGTTGAATTTTCAACCTTGGCTAAGCTAAACAGCTTGCCACACTCGGCCTGTGCTGCAGGGCCAAAGCACAATGTGTTTGCAGAGCTCAAGTGCTGTGGCAAAGTGAACAACAATGTGCAACTGAGGCTCATATGTTTACAAGAGGACAGGTGATAAGTTGTATACTTTGGACCTATAGTGTCTGAGGTACATTGATAACGTACGGAATCGTTGAGGTCTATTTCGTCAGTCAGCTCGCTTCTGAGGTGGAGCGGCGTTTCTTGGAGAGGCATCTGCTCTAAGCGGTGCCGGTCCTCTTTGACTCCCAGGGGGTCAGCCGGATAAAGCTCCCAGAGGAACTGCACGCCCACGAGCGACGAAAAGACATTGTCTGCCAAACAAAAGCAGCCGGCTCAGCCAGCGCACGCGCTCCTGATCATCCTTTTGTGAGTATACATTGTCCGTTGCACAAGCCAAGAGTTCTTGTCCTCCTAATTTTCTCACGCTTGCACTCCACCAATCATCAGGCAACAGCTCACAAGACCGGGTCGATGACTTGCATGACTTGCAGAGGCAGGGGCGAACAAGCACAATAACTAAGGTGCTGCAAGCAGCCTCCCTCCACACACCTTCCGAGTCGAATGCAAGCGCCTGGAGGCTGGCGAAGCTGCCAAGGTCAATCTTGGTGGAGTGATGGAAGATGCGGAGCTGCGCTGGCGTGTCCACCGACACCTGGCACTGCAGCACCACCCCTGTGGTGGCATCCGTTGCCCGCACAGACGTGGTGCGCCGCCCAGCATATGGTGCAATGGACTTCACAATGGTGCTGGAAAAGCAGGGGCCGCCATGGTTGCCAGGTGCAGCATGGCTACTAGCCTCCGGCTCCAATGAGATAAGATCGTGATCGTCCCAGGCCCTGTGGAATGCCATAAGAATTAGGTGTTAAAGTTATGGGGTTCAGATTTCTAAGTTCCACAAGTAGGGGTCAGCATTTGGGCTTAAAGTCTATATCTCACGACTGAAGATACAATTCAAAGCTCTCAAACTCCAGTGACTCCCTAAACCCTGACCCTTAGATCCTAAACCCTTGATCCCTAAAACCTAAACCTGAACCCCAACACCTAAACCCCGCACCCTAAACCCTAACCCTAGTTCTAAACCCTGGGGTTCAGCGTGAATCTCGCACAAACATGCAACCAACATGGTGCGAGCTGCCAAAGGGCTCGGGTGCGCTAGCATCCTGCTGCTTCTTCTGAGCCTTTGCTCAGCTGCCGGGGATGTCCTCCGAATGTGGGCTGCAGCAGCGGGGTGGCAGCATCGCCTGCCCTGCATACATCTCGAAAGCACAAAGCTTCTTCTACAAGGGCGGGGCCATTGAAGAGGCCCAGCCCTGCAGGCCCTTCAGCGCGCCAGTTTGTAGGCTTCTCGCAGTGATCCTGCCGCTGAGCGAGCGCACGACGGCGATAGAAGACGGCGTGGAGGTCGTCACCAGGTGAAGCAGCCGTTGGAGGCGTGCAGGCGGTACTGGACGGGACGAGCGGCGAGAGGCGGCAGTAGCAAGTCCAGGTCGCTGATCTGCGGGCCGCCGGCGCCGTCGCAGCGGGCCGCCAGCGCCAGCAGCGCCGCCAGCAGCGCCGCCAGCGGCGCAGCCATCGTCGCGCCGCGAGGAAAAAAAAAAAAAAAAAAAAAAAAANGGCGGCGGCGGGGGCGGCGAGGAGCTCGAGCCGGCTCTGGCGGAGAGCTCGGGCGCAGCGGCGAGCGAGGGCGGCCGGGCGGGCGCGCGCGCGCTGAGCGCCGCCTTCCTGCTCGTCTTCCTGGCCTTCGGCGCCGCCCAGAACCTCGAGAGCACGCTCAACCAGGTGCGCGCCCGCCTCGCAGGGGCTCAGGGCTCCTCTGGGTCCCTCCTTCTGACTTCCTGTTGCTTATCGCAGCCCTCCGCCCGCTTTGGGATTGTCGCGACGTTCTCTCATGCTGACTCGGGGGCACTAACGTCACACTGGTACCTTAGCCACCTTAGCATAGGGCTCCGCTTCATGTAGCCCCATTCTCTGCACTAGTTTCTGCCTGAACAATACAAAAGCAGCTGCCATCCTATCAATTCATGCGCACGGCGCGCCTTCTCTCTGGCCTGTGGCCCCGCTGATATAGTCATGTATACCCCTGCATGCACACCTGGCTGGCTCTTACAGCCGCTCTTCCAATATCAGCAGCCGCATTCTTCCTTTGCTAATCCCCCAGAAAGCTGGTCGAGCCTTAGCTGGTGGCACAAGGGCTTGTCAATCTGCCGTCCGGTTGTTGGCCATTAGTTAGCACCCTCTATGTGCTGACTCGTGGTTACCGAGCGGGTCAGCTTAGCAGCGGGCGTTGTACACCTGTCAGTGCGCTTGCCTCTGTACTCGGCCACTCAAGCCCTCCATCACTCAGCACACACTCCATCTCCTCTTCCCCCTCCGTCCTCCCCGCATCCCAGCTGACCGCTGTGACGGCTTTTGGCGGCGGCGGCAGGACGCCGGCCTGGGCTCGGCGGCGCTGGGCCTCGTCTACTGCGCCCTCACGGCCTCATCGCTCGCCGCGCCCGCTGTCGTCGCGCGCCTGGGCGTCCGACGTGGCCTCCTCCTCGGCCTCGCCGGCTACTGGCTCTTCATGGCCGCCAACCTCCGCCCCTCCTGGTCCTCCCCGTCGCCCGCCTCGTCTCCACTCTCGGCTTTGCCACCACGGCAGTCGCCTCTGAGGACGATCCAAGTTGTGGGTCCCTGAGACGGCCGCCCAGCTGCTGGCGTGGGGGCACGGGCTCGCCATGCGGCCAAGGTACACCTTGCCGCCAGCGGCCCTGCTGCTGGGTTGCACAGCCTCCGTCCTTTGGGTGGCCCAGGTAGCCCCACTTCTTTCCGAAGAAAGACTAGGGGTCAGGCTTTCGCAGTGCAGAGGTTAACTCACGCAAACTCATTAGACTGCTGCTGTGAATCTTGTACATAGTTGCAACTCTGCATTGGGTGGTAGGACGATGTGAAGTTGTTCTTGCTGCAGCCAACTCAGCCTTGTGGTCCTGTCTTCAGGGCACCTACCTGACGCTCTTAGCTAAGAGCCATGCAGCAGCCAGCGGCATCTCCGAGGCCACTGTGCTGGGGCAATTCAATGGGGAATTCTGGTCGATCATGGCCAGCAATCAGGTACACGACAGGAGATATGCGGTTGTCTCCTGCTTGCGTGCTCACAATGGATTGGCCAGCCAGCTCAATGCTGTCAGTTGTGCTTATACTGAAAGCAAAAGCGCAGTTCCGCTTTGATTGTACTTAACATGAAAAGGTATCTGACGCACTAGCAAACGCTACTGGCTTTGACGTCCTTGCTTCTGTCCTTCCTGCAGCTACTTGGGAATCTGCTGGCCATGCTGATCCTTTCACACAATGCAAGTGCACTGACCTACCCATCCTTTAGCTTAATGCCATCCTTGGAGGCCATGGCACTTGCGTGCATCATTCTGAATCCAGTTCTCGTGACTCTCAGCCACATCCTCGTTCAGCCTCCCGTACTTCCAGGATGATTTGCGCATTCATTATGACCTGATCTGATCAAATCGTATCTGCTTGCAAGCAGGGAAAAGCAGGTGACTTTCCGCCGGGCACACTGAGGCTGCTGTTCCTCGCTTTCCTTGTGTGCATGACATTTGGGACCATAATCATTTCCCTCCTCAGGGAACCAGCAGCAAAGCAGCACCACTCACCGATTGACGATCTCAATGAGCGTGAGAGCACGTTCGTAACCATGCTGGGGCTGCTTCAATCAAGGAGGACCCAGCTGCTTCTCCCTGTAATGGTGTACACAGGACTGCAGCAGGCTTTTATCTGGTGCAACCCACTTCCTGCAACATTCTGTTAGCAAGTCCCTCAGACTACAATAACTACAACACCCTTCATTTTCCAATTCATGTTGCTCATACTCCTTGACCCTATTCTGCGTTATCTTCTAGTAATAGTTGAACCTTCTGCCTCAAGGGCACTCTGGTACTCACTTTGACTTGATTTAACACATCATATCTTGAACAATACCGGGAGAGTCGACCCATCGTTTACCAGTCCACGAGCTTTGCAGGGGTGATTTTACAAGGGATATCATTAGTCCCCACATGGGACTTGCTTGGGTTCCTGGTGTCATGGCCATCTATGGAGGATCGGACGCCATCGTGAGCCCACTTATTGCTGCCACTTAGTTGGCCAATTTATGTTGTACACAGCATCCTGGCTCATTGTTGATACAATATCAGAGCTGCACATAGATCACAATGAATGGTGGCTTTGTCTGCAGAGCTCTGCCGCAGCAGGATTCCTTGCATCAAGCATCAAATCCCTTCGTTGTGTTTTGGCTATTGGCATCACCGCACAGCTTGTGGTGGCGCTCCTCCTCTTCTGGCATCGGTAAGAGCATAGTCTCCTGTGTAGTGTCAAACCAAGTCATCTTGTCAGCTGGTCCATCACATCATACCCTGCGTGCCAATGCATATACCACTGTATTGCTGAAGAAGTGGACTTTATAGTTTCTGGCTGCAGTTATTCAGATTGCAATCTCGTATTGTTTTGTATTGCCTGCCTGCTTTGCGCTGCGCTTAGCCTTTCTGGCACTCTTTCGTGACTCTGCTTGCAGCTCGGAACCGGTGTCCATTATCCTCTCTGCAGTCTTGTGGGGTATGGGTGATGCAGTTTGTAACACAAACATGAGTGCACTTCTAGGAGCACTTTACTCTGGCAAAATAGTATGCTCTTGTGCCCGCACTTGTGCTCGCATCGTGCACAAGACTTGTATATGAACTCCTGGAGTGATGGCACTATTTATCTGAGAGTGTCAAAAGCTCTGCCATCTCTATGTCCTCAGCAACTGGTTACTGTGCAGCTTGTTTTGTTCACCAACCCCCAGTTGCTCCCAGCTAGTATCGCCGTCCTTACTCGATCTGATTATATCCACTGAACAGGAGGCAGCATTTGCCCAGTGGAGGACCTGGCAGAGTGCAGCTACATCTCTCGTCTTCTTCGCCAGCCCGCATATATTAATGCCTTGGAAGCTCCTGATGTTGGGGACGCTCGGTATTCTTTCCTTGGCAGCCCTCTTGGCATTAAGGGGTACGGATGATGACATGGCTGGGTCAGGCTGAGCAGACAAGCATGCCTCTTTTGTGATGACAGGCACCTGCAAGGTGAGATGGAGCTTTTTAGTCATTTTGGCTGGCTTAGGCTGCCATCTGCCTGCTCTTAGCTAGACAGAGTTGCCTCTTCTTTGGACTGTTTTAGCTGGGCACAAGAGGCCAAGAAAGTGAGCAAGCTTGCACAGCTGACTGCAACAACTTCTGGAATTAAGAGAGCGGTGACCTTCTGCTGCTTCAGCCTCATCAGCGCAACTCCTGAGAAAGATGACACTGCGATGAGCTGTTGCAGGCCAGGACGTGAGTACTCTGTGGGCAACCAAGCGCATCAGGCCTCTGAATGGACGTCAATCTGGATAGGCGCACCTCCCACCTTGTTCCCAATTGTCGGCCAGCTCAGTGAGCTGCGGCAAGACAGCTTTACAAAGTGCTCTCGCCAGCTTGCCTGCATGGTCTTGGCATGAGATTCGCGGTCTTTTCCTGGTACATGCGACAGGTTTTGGAATATTTCTGAGGGCTAGTGGACACAGGCACCATTCGATCTGGCTGCGGAAGGTGGGGTTCATAATCAGAGTGAAAGTGACCAACCCACTATGAGGTGGCCGCTGACCCTCGAACTGCAACGAAGGTGGCCATGTGTGTCCCCGCCATGGCCTTGCGTCGTGAGGAGGGGTCTGCACTTGGTAGTTTACTGCTGCTTGTGCTTAATACATACTGGTGGCACTTGGGAGCAGATTTTTATTGGTAAGATTCACAACATTGGAGAGTTGTCTGGGTGGCCAGTGAAGGGCGCTCGTTGTTGGTCTGCCCTCATGTCGCATGCCTTTTGTGCGACACCTTCCTCCATTGTCATCAATTGAGGCTCAGCTCTTTGCTCTTTGATGACCAGCGCGGGACACAGTGGCAGAGCCACGTGGTCCAGCGAATCAGTTCCTGGATTTGAATCGTTTGTTGGCCAGCTACAAAAGACCATTCTCTCGGTGTTGCTTTGAATTCCTGAAGTCTCCTCGCAATGAGGATGGGGCTTGCTCATGTGTTGGTGATTTGTGCACCTTGCGTCTCAAGTCTTCCTTGTCAGCCATGCTCTTCTGTGCTTGGCCATGCCTGTAATAAGATCATAAGACGTGCAACTCGTTGCAACACGCTGCGCATGTTCTGTTTCCACGAATGACCAGCAAATCTAGGGTTGAGCGCCGAGCAACAGGTGTTAAAAGCGTCGACGCCATACAAATCATCATGCGCTTGTGCAACAATTTATGCATATTCTAAAATGTGTAATGGCCACAATGCGAAAGGGCTTGCAGAGCTCTTGGCAGACGAGATGTATTTACAGGCTCCCCTACTGTTGTCCATTCCTCTTGAGCTGGCCTCTCACAGTCATTGCCAACTCGGAAGAGGTTCTCTCGCCCAAGCAGCAGTAGAGCCACGAGCTCCCCTACTGACCTTGTTCCTTCCTTTCGGGCCGGCCTCTCACAGCCACAGAGCCAAACTGTAAAGAGCTGGATTCTATCCCATCATGCCGCAGGCAAGCTTAGAGACGTCTTGCTCCTGGACCACCAACCGTAGGCTGCAGGCAAAATGCAGCAATAATAGCAAATAGAAAGGGGCTCTTACAAAGGGGTGAGGGTTGTGAAAGCCATCCCAAAAACAGTTGGACAAGGTCCGAAGAGCCGAAAGGCGCTAAAACCGCAAAGCTACGCAATTGGGCACAGCAAATGTGAGCCTTTCCGTGCTTTTTGCGCATTCCGGCCCCTTTCAGGCCTAGTACACTCCTGTGGGCTGGCCTCTCACAGCCACTTCTCATCACAGCCACTGCCTTACACTGGGAGAGCTCTTAGCTTTTTCATGTTATGAAGCGGCTGGCGAGCCAGCGAAGGCGAGGGCGGCCGACGCCGTTCCCGCGCGACGGTGAGCGCGTTGCCGCGCCGTCCCGTTCGACGAGCGTGGCGCGCGAAGGGAGGGGAGGGGCTCCTCGGGGTTTGGGGGCTCGTGAGGGCCACGGCCTGCCGTCCGATCGGCGGCTGTGCGGCGGGCGATGGGCGGGAGGCCTCGGGCGCCGTCGAGAACCTTCCAGGCCCGCGGCGGAGGGGACCGGCGCCGCCCGTCCCGCCGGCCCTCCGGCGCCGCGCAGCCCGCCCCGACGCTCCTGCTTCGCTCCTACCACTGTTGGCTGCCGCCGCCGCCGGCGCTGCTGAGTCAGTATGGCCGCGATGGAGGACACCAGCGGCGAGGTGGAGACGTTCGCCTTCCAGGCCGAGATCAACCAGCTGCTCAGCCTCATCATCAACACCTTCTACAGCAACAAGGAGATCTTCCTCCGGGAGCTCATCTCCAACGCCTCCGATGTACGCCATGAGTTGACTCTTGTTGCCTCTCTGTACTCTCTTACTCGCTGATTCGATCGAAGGCAGCATCTGAGCCAGTTGGTTGTATTGTCATGTCTGAGCACGACGGCTTACCTGTTGTTCTCCTGTTCGCCTTGCGCAGGCCTTAGATAAGATTAGATTTGAGGGCCTCACGGATAAGAGCAAGTTGGAGACTCAGCCAGAGCTCTTCATTCACATCATCCCCGACAAGACTAATAACACCATCACGATCGTGGATTCTGGGATTGGCATGACCAAGGCTGGTAAGACATTCTGTAGCAATTAGTACTCAAGTGTGGGGTTCTGCAACTCATATTCAGATTCAGGATTGTGATAAAAATATTGCTGGCTTGCTCAGCCCAGTATACAAGTTTGCTGACGAGCATGGCGGGTGTCAATCTGCAGATCTTGTCAACAACCTTGGGACCATCGCTCGGTCCGGGACGAAGTCCTTCATGGAAGCGTTGTCTGCAGGTGCTGATATCAGCATGATTGGCCAGTTTGGTGTCGGATTTTACTCCGCTTACTTGGTGGCAGAGAAGGTGGTCGTGCACACCAAGCACAACGACGATGAGCAGTACATCTGGGAGTCTCAGGCTGGTGGTTCCTTCACCGTAAAGAGAGACCCAGGTGAAGCACTTGGGCGCGGAACCAAGATCATCTTGCACCTCAAGGAGGACCAGCTGGAGTATCTGGAGGAGAGGCGGTTGAAGGACTTGGTGAAGAAGCACAGTGAATTTATTAGCTACCCCATCTCCTTGTGGACGGAGAAGACCACAGAGAAGGAGGTTGACGAGGACGAAGATGAGGAGGAAAAGGATGAGGAGGAGGGAAAGATTGAAGAGGTAGATGAGGAGAAGGAGAAAAAGGATAAGAAGAAGAAGAAGGTGAGCTGACAATCTATCCTTCACACTAGGAGCTTGATGCTCACCTTAAATTCAGTATATGATCGCAGCATGCTGGTCTTATATATTTGGTGCACTCTTGGTGCAGGTGAAGGAAGTTTCGCATGAGTGGTCCCTTATGAACAAGCAGAAGCCAATCTGGATGCGGAATCCTGAGGAGGTGACCAGGGAGGAGTACGCTGCTTTCTACAAGAGCATCACAAATGACTGGGAAGAGCACCTCGCAGTCAAGCACTTCTCTGTCGAGGGCCAGGTAGGAAAGACTGCATGCATGGCGTCAATTAGGCAATCCTAGACCTGCTGTTGGGCTTAGACTGTAAGTCTGTTGGGTCAAGTTCGTCAAGTTTGGGCCTGGTCTAAGTCCGTTAGGCCAACTGCATTTGGGTATGTGTTGCATCTGTTTCATTGGTACAAGCTTGACTTTATACCGTGCTCAGAATGTTTACTAGTTCGAATGACATGGTTCTTGTGCAGCTTGAGTTCAAATGCGTGCTGTTCGTACCTAAGCGGGCTCCATTTGACTTATTCGACGGCAAGAAGAAACTGAACAACATCAAGCTTTATGTGAGGAGAGTGTTCATCATGGACAACTGCGAGGAGCTCATTCCTGAGTACCTGGGCTTTGTGAAGGGGGTGGTTGACTCTGAGGACCTTCCTCTCAATATTTCCCGCGAAATGCTTCAGCAAAATAAGATCTTGAAGGTAAGCAGCCAGGATCACCATTGAGATTTGACTGTACCTTTCTCAACACTGTCACATTTGCATCTGAGAGGACAATCTGAATTTGTCTCTGTACGTTTGGCGGTCATTCTTGTTCATCTTTCTCACAGTCAGGGCTATTTCCGTGCCCAGGTTATTCGGAAGAACATTGTGAAGAAGTGCGTTGAATTGTTCAACGAGATTGCAGAGAACAAGGATGACTACAACAAGTTCTATGAGGCCTTCGGCAAGAATCTGAAGCTTGGCATTCATGAAGACTCTCAGAACAGGTCGAAGTTGGCAGGTGTGTGCTTGTACTCAACTGCTGGTGGGCATGATAACTTGTTTTGTTGAGGTATATTGGTCAAAGGAAGCATAGTCCTGTCGTCACCACATTCTGAGATGTTTGGAGTACAATCACATGTTTGAGATGTCTGACTCATTAGCGATACCCCTTACTACATTGCAGACCTGTTGAGGTATCACAGCACCAAGTCTGGCGAAGAGCAGACTTCGTTGAAGGATTATGTCACCAGGATGAAGGAAGGTCAAAAGGACATCTACTACATTACTGGTGAAAGCAGGAAGGCAGTTGAGAACAGCCCTTTCCTCGAAAAGCTGAAGAAGAGAGGTTTTGAGGTGCTCTTCATGGTTGATCCTATCGACGAGTACGCCGTGCAGCAGCTCAAGGAGTATGATGGAAAGAAACTTGTCTCAGCCACCAAGGAGGTGAGCAACGCTTCTGCATTGTGCCCGTCCAGAACATTTATTGCTCTGTAGATGGACATTGCATTACACCCTTCTAGAGCTTCCCCCAAGCTCACTGTTCCAGGTGGTCTTCGTACTGTATGCAGGGGTTGAAGTTGGAGGAGACTGAGGATGAGAAGAAGAAGAAAGAGGATGTGAAGCAACAGTTCTCAGAGCTTTGTAAACTAGTCAAGGTAGGCCAACAATATGACTGGAAACATGGGTAATATTGTGAGGCAGTCAGCGTGACCTCCTATGCTTGACTTGCAGAAATACGTTGATGAGCACCCTTGTCAAGCCTGTGGAGTGTCATACAGTCAGCAACATTATACCAACATGACATTAAGGCACCCCATAGCATTGCGTGGAGATGTTTACAACAAGGCGCCTGGTATTGCAGGATATTCTTGGTGAGAAGGTTGAGAAAGTGGAGGTGTCTGACAGGATCGTCGACTCGCCTTGCGTTCTGGTCACTGGCGAGTAAGTTTTGACCTCACTATGACAGCATTACCTTCTGCATGCATATGTATAGGATATTATAGTTGAGGTTCTCAGTTTACTGAAGATGTGTCATAGTTCATAATGAATTTATTTGGCCTCACTCATCCAGATATGGCTGGAGTGCAAACATGGAGAGAATCATGAAGGCGCAGGCACTGCGGGATAGCAGCATGAGCAGCTACATGAGCAGCAAGAAGACACTGGAGATCAATCCTGACAATGCTATCATCAATGAGCTCCGCAAAAGAGCTGATGCTGACAAGTCAGACAAGACCGTCAAAGATCTTGTGCTATTGCTGTTTGAGACTGGTAAGTCGCCCCTGCACTTGATTACTCTCACTACAGGTGATTGACAGAAATCCGGGGCTTTGTTGTGGGTCAGAATGAAGAGCTCATTGCAGATCAATCCGTCAACCCATCATACCTTTTGACCTGTAAGCTCTCTTGTGACCCCTTTGCTATCCTCGAACTCACACTGGTCAACACTACATCTTTGTTGTGCAGCCCTTCTTACTTCTGGGTTCAGTCTGGAGGAGCCCAACACCTTTGGCAACAGGATTCACAGGATGGTGAAGCTGGGTCTCAGCATTGACGAGGATGCTGCGACCACCGAGGAGGATGACGCAGACATGCCTGCTCTGGAGGAAACTGATGAGGGCTCTCGCATGGAGGAGGTTGATTAAATTCATCGCTGCCATGATTATTTAGTTGCCTCTAGCACCTCGCTCTCTTCATGACTTTTACTTCATTAGTAAAGTTGGCTCCTCCTACTACCGAGAGTGTCAAGTGTTGAGAACATGGTGGCACCTGACTGGGCCGCCTAATTGAACTAGTTTGAAAAGCTCTGGCCTTGCCTTAAGACCCTTCAGACTTTCCTTCTTTCGCCTCTGCTACATCATGCACTTGTAAGCAGCCACATGACAGATTTCGAAGGATTTGGGTTCTGCTGGTTGTTCACGCCCAGCAACAGTGAAGTGCCTAGTTCCTCTCACTTGTCCAGCAGTTGCGCATATGCTCTTTGGGGGCTCTTATATGTTTTCGTGACCCATGGTTCCAAGTACGGTGCAGCTTGATGGTAAGAGTCGGTAAGGGGTAGTGCCAATACAGAATTAGACCAGATGACCATACGATCATGGGAGTACTTTCTAGAAAGTAGAAGGTGGTTTACAAGGGGGGACTAGTCAGCAATTAGCTTTCTTGGCCATCCAGAAGCACGAGAAACCAACATTCCTTTCTTGCCTACTTAATGGCAATGGTTGTGAGGAGGTCGGATGACAAAACTTGCTAGGATGTACCGGCCCGCCACCACAAGTACATTATACTATCACTAGCAATGCAGCCAGGACGCACCTTAGATTAGCATCACCAATGTGTTATTAGCAATACTGCATCCGGGACGTGCTTGAGCCTGGCATCGTCAATGAGCTAAATATGGACAGCAGAGTGATGCCTGCCTCGGAGGATGCCATAAATGTATCAAAGGTTAGTCCTGCATTCATGGATTACTAAAGCAACCAAGGCGGTCCATCATGTCCAAGCTGGTGTGTAAATTGTGTGACTCTCACTGGAGTATGGCAAACTTGCGGCGGCTGCCAAGAGGTGGACGGACATGTGGTATCATTGCACAAACTACAGAGCAGCCTAGAGTCAAAACGCCTAGTATCTGCTGTACTTCAGTGAGATTCTAGAGAAAAGGGGGGGGGGGGATTTGGAGGGTGCTTGGGTGGAACACTGGCGCAGAAGCTAAATAGTGCGTTAAGGTATGTCTGAAGAAGTGTGCCTTACACCTAAGTGTGCATGTGCGCGCCTCCCCCTCCCCCAGCCAATCTTTAATACCAGGTGGTTATTCAGACATGCCTTCTTGCACAACTTTGCATCTGTAGTGCACAGTGTTGTCCTAGGCATGTCTGCAATTTGAGGGTGTTTTACAGCCGCAAGTGACAATCAAGAGGACAGATCAGATATAGAGACATAGAGTCAAGCCTAGCTCTGCTCCACAGCCGCCACAACTTGTGCAGCTTGTCAGAAGCAACATGGCCTGCCTCGTCGAGGTAGCTACTAGCTACACTGCAACCCAAAATCGACTGTGCCCGCTTGTTCAGAAAGGATCCTAGCGACTTGCACCACTCCTGCTTGTTTTGGAAAGGGTATGGGGTCACAACCATTGCGAAGGGCGAGAGACGATGACTGCAAAGGTGATGTTCTGCAACAGTGGTCACAAGGCCTGAAAGATGCAGCGGCTGTGAGCGATGCAGCAAAACAGAGCAGTAGCTGCAAGGGCTGCGCAGCTACCAAAGTAGGGGTGCCGGCAAACTCGTACAAGAGCCTGACATTTTGCCCCTGCCTTACAGTTTGGCCCTGCCTATGGTGGAGGACAACCTGAGAGGGATAGCAACGCGGCACATTAGGAGGGCCGGGTGGTGACGCCCAGATAGCCAATTCCTCGAGCAAGTCACTGTAAGGCGGGAGGACAAGGTGGGTGAAGCTGACAAGGTTGTCGATGAAATGTTGGAGGACGATGCCAGCACATGACAGCAGTGGCCCAGTCGGCCTGGAGGTGCACGAAGGCTGAGCATAAGCCGGCAGCAGGTTCTTCTAGCCATGTGCCTGTGGCTTTGGCAAGGCCAACACACTGCACGCTTCATGCCGCTACTTAGGTGCGCTAGTCTTGCCGTACATCGCTCGGAAGAATGAGACAGTTGACAAGGAGGCGCAGAGCTCCACCAGCATAGCGCCAGCATAATAGAAGGTAATAAGAGCACCACAGACAATAGAAGGCCACCCAACCACTCAGATCGTGCTTCCACTCAGTCCCATATGCTATAAAGGCCGCCTCCCCTCAACTCTCACTGGTGCTCAAACGAGAACCAGTGAGAGCGGAGCGTTGAGTGCAAGTGGTCGCCATGTGACCGTGGAGCACGCCTGACGGCTAGAAGATGACCTCCACTGTAGTGAGTCCTAGTAGGGCTGATGCACGCCACGCCCAACTGGGTGTCTGCAGGCACGTCGAAGGCTGGTAGCAAGTACCTAGAGTATGTCCAAGGGCAGGTGCCCAGGCATCAAGTATAAGCAGACCCGCAAGAAGGTGGTGATCTTTGCCGCGTTGCCTCCAAGGTCCGTGAGAGCATACCACAAGCATAGCACAAGCGGACCACCAATGACCCCTCCTCTTGCTGCATTGCAGGACTCCTTGTCGCATGTCGGCTTCCATGTCACCTACTTTCAGATGCGGCTGGGTGTTTGCATTTGGAGCTCCTATAGAGCCAGTTAAGTGTCGGAGTCCTCCAAATAGGAAGACCACGGAGCTTGCTGGCGTGGGCGAAGCTGAAGCACGCCTGAGAGAGGCACCGCTAGTGAATTTGCTGCTGCCTGGCGGCCCAAACGGCGGCGTTCCCAAAGTGGTCCGTTGGCAGCCGGATCGTTGTGGTCAGTCAAGAGCTTGTTCTAACGCCGGCCTTGACCACTATTCGTGCCTGAGCTGCCGACCTGGACCTTCTAGCCTCTCTGCAGGAATCAGTTGCCCCTCAGGAGCAATACTCCTCGGTGGGCATGGCTGCATTTGCGCCGTGATCTATGCCCAGTGGGGACAGGATCGAAGACAAAAGCCAGGACGAGAGTAGCTGGAACACTACGTCCTATTCGGCCGCCTTGACTCGGCAGCCCCAATCAGGAAGTGCTGGCCGCTCCAAACAGGAAGTCAGTGCAAGCCTGCTACTATGTCACGGTGCGCGGAGCTCCGCTGGGCGTGCGACCGCGGGGGAGGAAGGGGAGGGGGGGTGACCCAAGCTATCGGCTATTGTGGCGGTTCGGCTACTCCTGCGGCGTGTTGGTGGCGCAGCTGGAGTGCCGCGGAGCGGGCGGCGGTGGCGGCGGCGGCGGCAAGAGCGGCCATGGTCGCGAGGACGGGGGCGAGCGGCCGCCCGGGAGGTGCAATCATGAGGATCGTGGTTGGCGAGGGGCCTCTCGGCGACGATGCCTTCTAGTTGACTTACCCCGACTGTTGAGGCTGTGGAGCTATCAACGCGTGTCCATGGGCGGCGACTTTCACGGCCTCTGCCACCTGGCTTCGTGGTAGCCACCTGAGATGGAGTCCATTGACTTCCTGATGGGGTGCGGAAAAGAAGGTGGCGAGGTCCACAGTGCATTTCCCCCCGTATTGCGGCGCCCATGTCACCTCGCGCGCACCAATGCGGCACTTCTTTCTTTGGCTATGGACATTGTCCATTCTTTTTGGGGTTGGCTTTGCCAGCCCCTCTTCTTTATGGGCGAGCTCTTCTACAATGCAGCCACGCGAGTCGAGGTTCTCGCGGAATAGTGAGTCTGCGCCGTCCGCTACGCTGTCGCGAGACTTCCCATCGGTGGCCGATTGATGTCAATTCGACAAGGCATGTGAGGTGGCTACACACACGTGGACATCTGGGGCACGTCAACTATCAGTTTAACTTTGGGAAAACTCACGAAAACGGCACCTCCAGCTCAGCTCCGGTCAGGAAAGCTGCGTATCTGCCGCTGAGCCGTAGATCTGGTATAAGAGGGGCAGGCACCATCCTGCCGCCCAAAGCGCTCGAAAAGTCAAGAAGAAGGCGCATCTGCCGCCGGGCCGAAGTCTGGCATCGGCGGCGGGCTGACCTCATCCTACCGCCCGAGCCGCTCAAAGAAGCCCGAAGAGAAGCCGAAAAGCCCTATCCGATGCCCGCTTCGATGCGTGTGACCCACATTAACGAGTGATTGGGGGTACCGGCCAGGCTTGCGGCGGGTAAGGTAGGTAGTGGGAGAATGATTGATTCAAGCTTACACTGGCCTTGGGGATCAAGGGTGGAGGGGGAACCAAAATGGGCCAAAAAGCCCGTTCTAACAAAACAATTCCATTCTTTCTGACTGAGGAGAAGCGAGCGGAGAGCTGGGACCGAGCACTTCGACTCTGTCCAGTCTCTTCCCTTCAGCAGATTCGCCGCCGCCGCCGCCGCCGCCGTCGCTGCTGTCGTCGTCGCTGCCGCTCTTGCCGCCGCCGTCGTCGCTGCCGCTGCCGCGCCGCCGCCGCCACCGCTGATTAACCAGCGGGCATCGAGCGCGCCACCCGGACGTGCCAAGAAGGCACGGGCAGGCGAACTGGACCAGACTGCTGCTAAAGAGCCTGCTACTGACGAACCTCGTTGACCGGTACGTAAACCGGCACGTTGGCAAGGAACACTTGTTCTTGCTCGACTTGACGCTCCGAACATAGTCTCGGAAGCCGTCTATTTTGTGGTACTCACATCAGTACTTTGTGCGGTGGTTATATTGAGTGCATCCTTGCAAACCTCCGTACTAAGGATGACTCTTCATTGGGCGTCACTCGAGTTTCCGGGCACTAAGACCCTCAAGTGGGCGAACCTTGGTTGTTGGGGACTAAGACCCTCAATTGAGCAAACATTGGTTACCATGACTGAGACCCTTAATTGGGCGAACTCGACTTACCATGCACCAGACCCTTTGGGGATCGTTATCTAGTTCTGGATCTGGTTCATTGCATTGCTTGGTTGATTGCTTGGTGTCTCCACCGACTTACCACTAATCTGAAATCATCCATCACAAGGTCGAGTTATCTTATCATGCCGTTTCTAGGCTGTCTATCTGTACATGTTCCTGATTCCAAACAAAGGACTACCTCATTTTCTCGCTTTTCACTTCCATTTACAATGTGTTGCGTTGCCGGCCTCTGACGTCTCACCTGTATTCCATACATATCTGCCATATCGACCTGCCGATCACTACTGTGTGGCACGACAACGCCCCCCCAAAGCCGCCGCCTCCGCCGCGGCTGCGCTCGCGCACCATGGCTTCCGCGAGCCTCACGGCCATGACCCCGCCCGCCTGTGCTCGCATTGCACCAGCGCCTGCTCCCTATTGACACCAATATATATGGCACGCAAGAACACTTCACTGCGCTCATGCAGATAGATGTGATACACAGCACATTGCGAGGTCCTTGCTGAGCACCATATAAGGACCCAAGAGCTGAGTATGACTGTCTGTCCACTTGCACAGGAGCTAGAGGACTGGTGGAGGACGGTTCTCGTTGTTGGAGCGCATTCTGCTGGAAATTGGTGATAGTGCCCAAGGTCGCTGATAACTGCCCACGCGACAATGGAGTAGGGCAGAGTGCCGGCATGTCCTGAGGTCCGTCCTTCACAGGTTGCCGGCTAGCTTTGTCGTGGTGGCCGCTCAACAGACGGATGGGTCACCCGTACCGAAGGGGGCGGCACGCTCACAGGCTGCAGGTCGTTAGTAGGGCGCGTGCTGGCACCACCTTCCGGAGCCGAGGAGCTTGCGTGCCCCTCGCAGGCAATAGGCAGGCATGGGGGGGTGCAAAGAAGGACTCTCTGAGGAGGCGATGGCTGTGAAAGGGAAGAAGAGAAGGAAGCACAATTGCCACGGGCGAAGGCCTCAAAGGGCCAGCCTAAATACGACAATGTCCAGAGAGGAGAGGGCAGGCCACGAAACATTGGAGAAAGGTCGGGGGTTGGAGCAGGCACGGGGTGCCTTGTCTGGGGCATGGCTACTGTCCGATGCCAGGCACACGTCTCAGTCTCCGCGAGTGAACGGAGAGTTGCGTTAGATCGAGAAAAGAAAGGACGCTTCCAGGAGAAGGCGGTGGCTGTGAAAGGCCAGCCCAGTAAAAGAGTAAACGAAGTCTGAAGGGTCCAGAGAAAAGCGCTAGAGCACAAGGGATCAAACAGCTACGAAGCACTTAGTGACCCCTCTGAGCAGCCGCAGGTCGGAGAAACTAATCTCCGGGTAGCGGGGAAGACTCATCCAGAAGAGCGCGATGGCAATAATTGGCCAGCCCAGAAAAAGAACGAAAGAAAGATATAAGGGGCCAGAAAAGCGCTAGGCACACGGCGACTCTAAGTGGCCACTGGGTGCCTGGTATCCCCTACTGAGCAGCTACAAAGAAACCAGTCTCTGGGTAGCGGGAAAACGTGTGTAATAAGAGATGGGGAAGCCATGTGTGGCCAAGTACGAAGGCAAGCACATTGACAAGTGTACGTCACCTGCTGCTAAGCTGACCCGCTCAGTAACCACGAGTCAGCACATAGAGGTCGCTAACTGATGCTCGAATACCGGACGGCAATCGACAAGCTCTTGAACTACCAGCCAAGGCTCGACCAGCTTTCTGATGCAACGCATGAGCCTGAGCTCGCTGTAGCGGGTAGCGGGGTGCCCGGTCCATAGCGCGAGGCAATCAAAGCGCGGACAGCACGCAGATGCGACGCGTGTGCCATTTGACCGCTCAGCGAGACTGACAGGCGAATGGATGCGATACACCTGGGATCCGTCGCGCCGCGGGCCGAGTCTCCGTATCTTCCGCCCGTCACCCCTACTCCCCGAAACACCGAAACCCCCACCCGGACGCCGCCCCGCGCCGCCTGCAAGCCGCCGCCGCCGCCTGCAGCGCGCGCGCTCGGTGGCCTGGCCGCGTCGCAGCCAGCCCGGCGTTCGGAGGGCGCGCCGCTTCTCCCTCCGTATGCACCTGGCTGGCTTTCACAACCGCTCGTTTACTATCGGCAGCCGCATTCTTCGTCTTGCCGGCCCTGCCCCATCACCCCGCCGCCTTCGACGCCATTGCCATCAAAACTGCATCTCGCCGCCCCTGCCGCCGCGTCGCCTTCCACTCGCGAGGGCGCCCGCTGCTCTCCTAGGCTGCCCCGCTGTCGAGCCACCCTGGTTGCCGCAGCCGGCGTCGCGGGAGGCAACGGGCCATGAAGTCTCGGTGCCTCCTGTTGGCTACATTGCTGGCCGTGATGGCCGCCCAGGGGCTCGCGGATCCTGGTCTGTAAGAGCATCCTATGTTGTAGTAGGAGTGCATCCTATCCCTCGCGGTCGCAAGTCAAGCTGATGTCAACTGGCTGGGGCAATCCATGGAACAACACTGTCATTGCCATACTGCTCGCGCTGCCATTGAATCGAAGAGCGGCAGGACGGCATAGGACGGCACGGCACTGCTGTTTACGTAGCTCCTCTTTTCTTCGTCACATTGGCACGGTGCTGATTCGCTTGCTGCCTTGACCACCCGCCTACAGCAGGGAGCACGCTCATCAATTGCGGAGGGCCAGACTTCACAGACGTAGCACCCTATGCTCGCAACTGGACTGCTGACAGTAATTATTCTGGCATCTCAGAGAAGACTGTTGTCTCGAACATCACCAACCTGGTCTTTGCAGGCTTGGAGCTGTACCAAACGGCCAAATATACTGACGCCTCCGTCCCTCTTTCGGTGCTTCCACATTCTATCCCCCCACACCTAATGCCTGAAGCTTCATGCTTGATCATTGCGGCCTCGCCATTGGCCCCGCGTGTGAATCTGATGTCAAGGTCCCTACTTGGCACCACAATGCTAGCGCTCCATGATGTTTCTCAGTTGTTTTGATTCTTATAACTGGACATTTCATGTTCTTCACTATCACACGCTTTGGTGCTGGGAGTGACCATGTTGGTTGTGTGCCAAGTGCAGGGCCAGACCTAGCCGTAGGATATGTTCCCAGACTGTAAATACAGTATATTCACGTACTTAGTCATTTCCAAGTCGAAGCTACCACAGAGCGACTCATCTCAGGCACCTCTTACATGTGCTTGCCTGCAGTATGCTATCTTCACCGATTTCGATCTGCAAACTTCCACCTTTTTGAGGAGCATTACTGAGGACCGCTACTTCATTCGCTTGCACTTTGCTGCTATCCAGCCCCAATCTGGAGCTTTCCCTGATCCCTCCAAGGCCCTTTTAACGTCACTGCCACCTATCCCAGCCATGAGAGTGGTTCCTACATCACAATGCCCTTGCTCAGCTATTATAATGTCACTCAGCAAGCATCTGCGCAGGTAAGCTCGTGAGAGATTGCCCTGCGCTGGACCAAGTGCCTCTATCACTTTGCTTGCTGCTCCTGGCTCCTGTCCTGAAGATACTACTTGCCGGTGTTACAGTCCAACGGAGACGCGCTGGCAGTGGCCATCATGGAGGAATTTTCCCTTCCCCTGGGTGTCCATATTGTTCGCAATGGATTATTAGTCACTTCAAGCCAGATGCTCAATATCACTTTCACTCCCATCGCTGACTCCTTCGCCTTTGTGAATGGCATCGAGCTGGTGCCTTCTGATAAAGACCTCTATAATCAGCAACCCCGTCTTGCATCCAACCACAGACGTACAAAAGAGATCAGTGGCAAGGTTTGTGCTGATCATTCACGCACTGAGTTTACGAGGTTGGAATGTGCTGCACGACATTCAGTAGCATGGTGGCCTGCAATCTCCGCAAGTTTGTGCATGTCCTGTACCCTTAATGTCAGCCGTCTGTGTTAGCCTGGGTGGTCGAAGAAGGTGACGCTGATGAGGAGGACTTCTGCGTTCCTCCCTTTCCTTCACTGTGTCCAGCCATTGAAGCGTGAATACAGGCTAAATTGCGGTGGACTTAGTGTATCTTCTACTTCCGACAAGTTGTACCGAACATGGACAAAGAATGATGCGGACTTCCTCGACCCTCTTCCGGATATAGTCTTCCTTGAAGGTGGTATTGGTGGAGCTATTCCACTTCCACAACTTGGGCGTCAAATTGGTGCGGCGAATATGACGGCAAATCGCTCTACCACGACATCACGAGACCACAACACCACGCTACCACAACACTTGATAGTGACCACTCCAATACGCAACACGGACGCTCCTCCGTATTACACGCCGTTGTAAGCTTCCTATGATGGGCATTTTATGAATCATCATGCCATGCTCAGATGGATAACTAAGAATGTGAGCAAGTTATGCTGACATTACAACTCACAATAATTGCAAAATTTCACGCTGGTATGGCTAGCCATCTGAAGGTCCCCATACTACATCCCTTGACATCTGCAGAGCTGTCGCCCAGAGTGACCGCAGCTTTCCAGCACTTGATGCGTCCCAGCTCACCTACAGATTCCCTCTTGACGATGGCTGGCATTATCTTGTCCGAATTATCTTCAGCGAGAATGTGTATTCATTGCCAAATCAGCGCGTGATGAATGTCTTCCTTGATAAGGTCTTTGTTGGAGAAGTAAGTGCCTGCAGTCAATGTGAAGTTGATCAGAAATAGTTGTTCCTTCTATGCTCTTGCTTGCCATCATCGGAGTAGCTGGTGAAGATGGATGGAGGACGATAGAAATAGAACATGGCATTGCTACTGCATACAGTTGCTCTTGTTTTGTACTTCAGATTGGCTTTGCAGCCAATTCTGACACCTCATCAACCAGTCCTCCCGCAGTTTGACATTGCCAAATTGGCGGGGAAGAACAGCGTCTATGTGAGAGATTTTGTTGTTAGCCTTCCTGTGGGACAGAGTTCCATGCGACTTGATATTCGCATTTCTAATAAGTCCATGGTGCGCAAAAGCCAGGTTGCGTCTGCTTCGTGAATTTGACATGCAAGAAGTGAAGCTTGTTCTGATGACACTCGAACCTAGCTTATGAATCATACCTACTGCTTGTGTACACCACTGCTTTCTGCAATTTGCTGCAGGTGAATGATGTGGCGGTATCGGGCATCGAAATTATGAGGCTTGATACAGGGAGACCGGATAAGGACTATATCAGCACACCCCCTCCTCTTGGCACACCAGCTCCATCTCCAAGTGGCCCCCCCCCCACTAGGCGGACCAGCTCCATCTATTGCAACGGCCCCTCCTCCTGGCACGCCCGCTCCTTTAGCCAGTGCCCCAGCTCCTGGCTCACCCGCTCTTCATCCTGCGGCCCCTCCTCATACCTCATTTGCCCCTTCGATACCAAGCGCCAATCCTCCTGCTGAGACACCAGCTTCTCCTACTCGAACCTCTCCTCCTCCTGCGGGCACACCGGCTCCTCCTAAAGGGCCGCAGGGGAAGAGCTCTAGCTCAGCAGCCGTGATTGGGGGGGCGATTGGAGGAGTGGCAGTGGCGCTTATTCTCGCCACACTTTCATATTACTGCTGCATCAGAAAGCGCAAGCAGGATAAGCATTCACTTTCTGAACTCTCAAAGCCATCAACCTCCAGAAGGACCCCCCCCTCCTTTCCTGGCAAAGGGCACAAGACGCTGCCTGGTGAGCTCTGGTCAGCGCAAACCAAATGTGATTTGCGTGCAGGATTGATTCAGAGCAAGCATTCACATGTCAAGTATGTGCCTGTGGTGTGAAGTCCGACATTTTTATAAAATGTGACAGAAGTGCATCAAGGCCAACTATACAAGATGCAGCCATTGTAGGTACAGGCTTATGGCAAGGCCTGATGGGGTTGCATAAGCATGCTAGTGACCTGTGGTTGGAATTGCATCCTTCCTGCAAGCTTGTCTGGCCACTTTTACAGAGATGGACGTAGAAACTTTGTTATGCAAACAGGACAGCTTCATGTGCTAACTGGAACTTGCGCGGGTATAGAGACAGGCAAGCAAATTGGGAGAGAGTTCTTGCTCCAGGAGCTAGTTCTGGCTACCAATGACTTCGCCGACGATTTGTTGCTCGGTGTTGGCGGGTTTGGCAAGGTTTTCAAGGTAAGGGTGTGCTCATGACGTTGCAGATCTTTGTCAAGGCAACGTCCAACCTGTTGCTATAAAGACTGGCTCCTTAGCAGCTTATGCACTAGCCGCTTACGATCCGTAGCACTAGCAGCACTAGCAGCTTATGTTCCACCCCACCCCAATTGACCATCGCTCACTTTGAAGGGCCACCATGCTGCAGGGTGTTCTAGAAGATGGCACAAAGGTTGCCGTGAAAAGGTGCAGCCCTGATTCTCGCCAGGGCATTGTGGAGTTCCATACAGAAATCAAGCTGCTCTCCCAGCTAAGGCACCGTCACCTTGTGTCTCTGATTGGCTATTGCGAGGAGGGTTTGGAGAAGTTACTTGTGTACGACTTCATGTCGAATGGCGTCCTACGGTCTCACCTTTATGGTAAGTATTTGTTGGTTGACTGTTACCCTGCTTGTTGCAGTCTTCAACTACAGGGCAAGACTTGAGCGTCCTTCGTCCCAAGCAGCAGACTTCTTGACAGAAGAAAACACTGCATCTAGCTAGATTCACCCATCCATGTATCTTGGGACTGGCAGGCACGGATGCGGTCTTACACAACGTCCTTTCCTGGAAGCAGCGCCTTGAGATCTGCATTGGGGCTGCCCGTGGTCTTCACTACCTTCACACTGGTGCTGCTCAGAGCATCATCCATCGTGACATCAAGGTGTTGCTTCTCAATTTCAATGTTTTGCCGTCTGGGCTCTCATGTACCCAGTGCTTTGGAGCATAGCTGTGGATCTACGTGATTCACCAGTATGTAGACAGTGGCGCTTTCTCTTACCTAGTCATCCACGACTTGAGGAAGCAGGCTGCACAGCTTTGCAAGTTCAGAACAAGGTTGAGTAACCCCTTTGTCTTTTGGGGGGCTGGCAAAGCAGAGCACAAATATCCTACTGGATGACAACTTTGTGGCAAAGGTCGCTGATTTTGGTCTCTCGCGTATTGGACCCGGCTTGGGCAATCCCAATGTAATGTCCTATATATCCAACTCTCGAAGAGGTGGGTTGCAGTTGTGGTGCCCATTCGTCACACCATGGGGCTTGATCATGATGAGGCATGCTGGTAATCAATGTTAACTTACTAAGAGTCTGCATATAGTTGATACATCAATTCGCCTTCTTTGCTTCACCCGTCAATGCCCAGGTGAGCACAGTCGTGGCAGGCAGTGTGGGATACCTCGATCCCGAATACTTGTGCAGGTATTCATTATGGAGCTCAGTAAGCCTGAAAAGCTGCATATGTATATACAATCTTGTACAGTACAGGTTCCCGTGTAGGGACAGCATTCATAGGAATGATCATAGCTTTGTAGGAAATATATGCACCTCAGCTGGCGACGTGACCAGGCAATGGTTGCTCACAATGATAAGCAATCCCTGCTTGGTTTGTTTTTCTGGTCTCATTGCAGTCTTCTGTTAAATGAGAAGTCAGACGTGTACAGCTTTGGAGTTGTGCTGCTGGAAGTCATCTGTGCAAGGGCACCAATCAACACCGAGATTTCAGATCAGCTTACACTTGTCAAATCAGTAAAGCCATGAACTCAAACTGACATTTTCACGACTACCAGTAGCAAAGTGAAGGCAGGGGCAGAATTTTGGTTTTGCTCTGGTGTGGCGAAGCATCTGTCAGTGGACTTCAAGGCTGTCCCTCAGAACACTCCTCAATTTTGCAGGTCCAGAACCTCATGAAGCACAAAATGCTGGACCAGATGCCAGATACCAAGATGGCTGGCACTTATCAGTGGGCGTCCATGAAGAAAGTGGTGGAGCTGGCGCTCAAGTGCGTCTCCTATGACAGCTCAAATCGTCCACCCATGAGTGACGTCCTTTGGAACTTGGAGAGTGCGCTCTTGCTGCAGGTAACAGGACAGGAACTATTGGCCATTAGCGTGCTTTCTTTGTGCTCGCCCTTTGTCAACTGGAGTGCTTGCCTTTTGTCAATGTGAAAGAAGTGCCAACACGTGGCAGGCTGGGTGAGTCAGACATTCAGTAAGATAAGGAGTGTAAGTTAGTCACTAGAGATGTCCCTCTCAGTCCCTTGCCTTCAGGTGCTGATGATGTAACAACCAAGGACTGCACAGCAGCTCTGATGCAACAAAAATAGCTATCCTGATTGTGATAGATGCTGGACAGAAGGCAACTAGGTTGCCGCTTTTCTCTAATTTTCTTTAAAGTGTTGCTCAGTAAGGAAGTGTGGGTGGATTTGCAGGAGGCAGACAGCGCTGGCAATGAGTCGGAGCCTACGATCATCGTTAGGCAGGATGGCATGTGGCCGAAGTTCCAGGACGATCGCAGCACATACATTCAAGTAAGCTATGGCTCCGTCCCTGGCCGCCGTGACCCAGTCTCTGTAGACAACAGCAGGGTGTCTCTGGAGGACGTCAGCGTGATCCTCCATGGCAGATAGCTGGTGGCAGTCCAGCTCATCAGAATGCCCAAGCACCCGTCCCGCTACCCTGTCCTACTTCTGTATGGCCCTTGCCGATCACTTATTTCCAACCGCGACATAAGCGCGGATGCTCGCTGTCCTACGTCTGCCAGATTGTGAATTGGCCTCAAGCCGGAAGAGGGCAGGGTCATCCTGTGTCACTATAGCTGCTCGCCTGCCTCAATCCTCTCTTCTTGCTGGGGCAGTATGTAACAAGGAGACTCAGGCCCTCACTGGAGTATAGCTTGCTCGATTTGCCGAGGCTGTGACAAGCCGCCAGCTGCTTTTGAGTTGCGCTCCCCTGCCACAGCCTGGCACTCCTCTTGTATTAGTGCGCGAAGTCACAGTTAGGGTTGTTATACGTCAGACACAACATCTCTGGTCCATGGCTTTATCTGAAAGTATCGATTCTACCCTTGATGCATTACAGTATTACTGCTTCATTATCGCTTCGCACCCTTGCTTGTTGGTGAGGGTGCTGGAAAGCGCAGCTTTTGACGGTCTCATGGCACCGGAGCTTAGGCACCGGAGCTGCGGACAAGCCGGCCTGATAAGAAATGCACTCGTCGACGCACCCAACGATGACGGAGCAGCTCCAGCAGCCCGCTTGTCCATACTGGTGGGCTGGCCATCTTGCTGCCACCCCTGAAACGCTTGTCCTTCAGAGTGGCACTCGTCCCTACCAGAAGGTGGTCGCCAAGCGAATCTGGCAAGCTTCCACTGATCGCGGCAATGGCAGCAACCTTCGTGCTGCAGCGCAAGCACGTCGGCCCGTCGCCTCTAGGGCTGCCCCGCAATCCAATAGTGGCACAAGGGCGAAGGGCTGTGCGAAACTGCCTCCAAGCCTAACCTTGGACCTTCGGAAAGAAGAAAGTGCTCGCCCATTGAGAATAGGGGCTGCAAAAACCAGCCCGAAATATAATGAATAGAGTACGAGAAGGGGGCCAGGGGAAGCGCTAAGAAACAGAAACAAAGCAGCTACGAATCACTCAGTAACCTCTGCTAAGCAGCCGCAGGTCGGAGATGCTAGGCTCGTTGAAGTGGGTCCCCTGGCCAGAGCCAGAAGAAAGGGCTCGCCCATTGAGGATAGGGGCTGGACAAGCCAGCCCAAAAAAGAATGAACAAAGAACGAGAAGGGGGCCAGAGGAAGCCAGAGGAAGCGCTAAGAAACCAAAGCACACAAAGAAAGCCAGAGGCAGCAGCGAGGGCTCGGCCGGCACGAAGGTGCAACGCGCGGGCCATAGACCTCTGCAGCGAGACGGCCAGGCGCATTCGATACACTTGCGCCAGCGACCCGGCTGCAGGAAAGTCGACCGGCTCCCCATGGAAGCGACGGGCGATGGTGTGGCGGGCGAGCTGGGTGAGCAGCTCGAGCCACCGAGCGCCCAGCGCCCCATGGGTATCAATGGCCAAAGGGAAGAACTCGTCTTCCCGCGGATGGTCTGCGCACTTCAGCTCCTTAGCCCGAGCAGCGCAGGCGACCGCATACCCAGCCTTTGTGGCACATTGAGCTGGGTGTGAGCGGTCGTAGGCATCAGTGTTCACCACGTCCAGGAGAAGACGTGGCCCGCCGGCCTGTCGGGTGGCCACCAGGTCAACACGCCGGGCGTGGAGACCGTTGGCCCTTTGCTGGATCGGCATGATGCCGGAGTGCTCCGCTGCCACGGAGAAGCCAGCCTCCAAAAGGATGCCATGCATCACATCGCGGAGGCGGTGGGCCGCTGTCCGCTCGGAAAGCCTTGGCGTATACACGCGAGCGAATCTCATTGTGTTTCATTGCATCTACTGCATTGCGAGTTTGTTTCATTGGCATCTTGCCACTGTCACTCGATATTGCAAGTCTCTGGGCCGCTCCCTTGGTCCGAGTTCGCTGTTACTCTGGGCCACTCCCTTAATCCAAGTCAGTGTTACTTTTGAAAGTCTCTTTGAGGGTACTTTTTTGGCTCGTTTTGGTTCCTTGTTTGCACGCTTTGCTTGTGACTTGTCCTTCCCGATCTCGTTTCACTAGGCCGAGCGAACTGCCCGGCCCCGGCCCCTACACATTCTTTATGCTTGGTCAGATAAAGAATGACATTGTTTGTTGGGGTGGGCCATTTGGCCCATTTGGGTTCCCCGGCCTCAAGGCTAGTGTAGCCCGAGACTCGCTTCTACCACTACCTACCATTTCCCCCACCACTGCCTAACCGATTCCTCACAGCCCATCGAGGCATATCACGCCTTCGACGTGCTTTCGTGAGCTTTCGCGGCCTAATCAATCAGGGGCTTTGTGTAGTGAAGGTGGCAAGAGAGCAAGGACCCACTTCCACGAGCCTAGCATCTCCGTCCTGCGGCTGCTTAGCAGAGGTTGCTGAGTGATTCGTAGCTGCTTTGTTTCTCTGTGTGCTTGTTTTCCTTCGCGCTTCCCCTGGCCCCCTTCTCGTTCTCTGTTCATTCTTTTTTTGGGCTGGCTTTTCCAGCCCCTATTCTTCATGGGCGAGCACTTTCTTCTAATGCGCTGCACGCCGAGGCACTGATTGACCATGGCGGCGGAGGAGCCTACGCACCGTTGATGGGCGAAGCGCTGGCGCCGGATCCAGATGATGCTCCAATGCCGAGCCGGATTGAAACGTACCTTCTCTGACCGAAGCGGGTTGGAGATACCGCGCTCGCGACCCCACCTTCACACCAAATTGGAAAGTGACGAACCCTCGAATATCCACGTGAGCAGCCACCTTCGCATCCTTGTCAGCACCGACACCAATGAGCTACCGACGGGTTGTCGCACGACAGCCCTCTTGGGAGAGGTGGCAGGTGAAGCGCTACAAGTAGAGGGCAGAGGCCAGACCCAGAAGTCGGATCAGAGACGGCCCGAGAGAGGCACAGCCCTGCTGCTGCCTGCTGCTGCAGCCCGCCACCGCAGCCCTGCTGCTGGCTGCTGCATAGCTTAAGCCCGTCACTGCGGGCCTCGCCGGCTCTCTGCAAGTGCTGTGGCTGCGCCCCACGTGGGGACAGCTGCTAAGCTGCTAACCCTCCGCAACGTTACCACCTTCTGGCGGTGCCTCAGGGTAAGAATTCGCTGCGCTGGGCGCGTGTGCGCGGTGTGCGCTGGCATTCCACTCTGTAGGAGGGTTTTGTCTCAAAAACGTCCTATGTCCAAGCCGAAGGACGCTCTGACCCTGACTGTGTGTACAGGAACTGGAGCGTTACAATGTTGGTAGAGGAGTTCATGCATCTAGCCAGTCTCGTAGAGATTCGGCTGAGTGCAAGGATCTTTGTGAATTCTGAACTAATTTTCTCTTTCGACTTGAAAAACAATCAGGCTGTACATGGAACTTCATCAGCGAAGCGGCACGTGTGCCACCCTTTCGCCTTCGACATCCATGCACTGGGCCTTCAAGTTCCTAGTGGCTCTTCTTCTCGGCGGCAATCTGACTTGCCAGGTCAGTACTTGCCTGCTTCAAAACCCTGTGATGGCGGATTGCCGGCCTGTATGGAACACAGGTGACATGGAAGTGAACCCGGTCGTCGTTGAGCGGCAAAGTTTGGCTGTTTGCCAGGAGCTGGTCGTTGTCCCACTCCTGGTCCCTCGCTCCTGCTGCTAGTACAGCTCTGTGATTTCGAGGTATGATGCACGTGCTGTTATGATTGCTTGTTTGTCTTAGGCAGAAGTCCTTCTGAGTATTATCTTGCCAACGTGGATCCGCAATATGTCTGCCACCTGTGACTTGATCCGTCAAGGTATGGTGAGCATGAAGTCGCAAGGAGTTGCCGGACTCCAGCGCGTGTCCTAGCCCTACTCCACCGGTAGTACCACCTCTTAAAATCGAGGAGCTCGCTGACGATCTGGCGGAACTCCAGGCGCCAAGTGCGGCTTGCCTGACCTCCAACGACGCGCAGCGCACTGCGCGCCTTCTGGAGCTCCATGAGGCCGCGGTCCCGCGTGGGGACCCGGCAGTGGCCTCTTTCACGGGAGCGCTTCTGGAGGAAGTACAGACGCCCATCGCCCATGTGTGCAAGGGCGAGCGTCGTATTCGCAAGCTCAAGGCCAAAGTACGTGAGTAGCAGCTGGGCGTGCCCGGCCCGCCTCTCCGGCCAAGCTCAGCGAACAGACCTTCAAAGGCGGCCTCAATGCCTGGCTAGCACAGATACTAGCTTGGTTCGTGCGATGTAGCACGGGCATGCAACAACGCGTGGGTCTTGCAGCCACATATCTCTCCATCAATCCCGCACAGTGGTGGGACGGTGTAAAGGAGTCCTCCACCCCGGGGGTCTACAATAAATGGGACTTCTTTGTGCGGTCGTTGTTGAGTATGTATGGCGAAGTGCACGCCGAGCTGAACGCGCGGCATGAGTTGGACGTCATTCGCATGCGCAACAACGACTTTGAGGATTATGTCTGCCGCTTCATGCTGCTCTTCAAGCTCAAATGCAGGCCCATGGACAAGGCGAACCAATGTCAACGGTCCAAGGCGGGGCTGCCGGAGCATGTGGCTCTTTAGCTCAAATGGATGCAGTGACCATTCAGCCCATGGACACTTTAGACCCCCTCAATGAGCAGGCGTGCCTCACCTTTGCAATGTACCTGCGAAAGCGTCCACGGGTTGAAGCTGTTATTGACCCGGCTGCGCCTTTGTCCTGAAGCGCAGGCCCAATAGTACGCGAAGCACGAGTGCCAAGCTCTAATCTGGGGCAGGAGCGCCCAACCAAGGCAGTGGCCTTTGTCCTGGAGGAGGATCGAGCTCGTTACCGGTGTGGCCAAAAAATTGCTCCACATAGGGCTTGGCACTAGTACTTGGCATACTACTGGGCCTGCAATTGGAGAGCGTGGCGCAGCCGGGTCGACAACAGCTTCAAGCAATGGACGCTTCCGCGGGTACATCGCGAAAGTAAGGCGCCTGCTCGATGAGGAGGTCCAATGTATCCACGGGCTTGGACGTCACTGCGTCCAGTTATGCCAGCAGAGCCACATGCTCCAGAAGCCCAGCTTCATATTGTTGACACTGGTCCACGTAGTCCATCGGCCTGCAGTGACTTTAAATAGCAGCATATTGAATCGGCAGACATAATCCTTGAAGACGTTGTTGCGCATGCGGATCACATCCAACTCGTCCATGTTTCTGTTTAGCTCGGCGTGCACTTTGCTGTACATACTCGACAATGTTGCACGAAGAAGTCCCACTGGTTGTAGACCCCCGGGGTGGAGGACTTCTTGACACGGTCCCACCACTGTGCAAGATCACCGGAGAGGTATGTGGCTGCAAGACCCACTCGCGCCCGTGCTACGAACCAAGCCAATATCTCCGCTAGCAAGGCGTTGAGGCCACCTTTGAAGGTCTGTCCACTGAAATTGGCTGGAGAAGGGGGCCGGGCATGCCCCAGCTGCAACTCCCCGTACTTTTGCCTTCAGTTTGTGGATCCAGCGCTCGTCCTTGCACATACGGGCCATGAGCGTCCGTACTTCCTCCAAAAGGGCTCTCGTAAGGGAGGATAGTGCCGGGTTCCCACGCAAGACCGCAGCCTCACACAGTTGAGGGGCACTGCGCAGCGCGTTATCGGAGGTCAGGCTGTCTGAGCTTGGCGACTGGAATCCGCCAGTTCATCAACGAGCTCCTTGACGTCGTGAGGTTGCAGCATTGGTGGAGGAGGGCCAGGACAAGTACTGGAGTCTGCAGACTCTACACCTTTACACCACACATTGACGGATCAAGTCAGAGGTGGCAGACATATTGCGGATCCATACTGGCAAAACAATACTCAGAGGGATTGGTGTCCCAGACCAACAAGCAATACTGACGGCATGTGTGCCATACCCCAAAACCACGAAGCTGAGAAAGCAGGACGAGGGAGGGACCAGAGCTGGATATCCGACCAGCTCCTGGCGTACAGCCAAACTTTGCTGCTCAACGGCGACCGCTTTCACCTGCGTGTCATACAGGCCGGCAGTCCAACGGTCACAGGTGGTTCATGCAGGCAAGTACGCACCTGGCAATATAGATTGCCGCTGGGGAGAAGAGTCACTCGCATCTTGAAGGCCCGGTGCGAGGATGTCGAAGGCGAAAGGGTGTGACATGGGCCCCTCTGCCAGCTCCACGTACTGTCTGAATTCACTAAATAGACCAAAATTAGTAGTCCAGTACTCACAAAGGTCCTTGCACTGCCAGCCGCAAAGCAGCATCTTCACGATACTGGCCAGATGCAAGAACTCCTCTGATACCAATGTAACAACCGATCCCTGTACGCACAGTCAGGGTCAGAGCTCCTGTTTAAGGTTTGGACATGAGAGGTTCCTGAGACAAACTTTCCTACAGAACAGAACGCCAGCGCACACACAGCGCATACACGCGCACAGAGCGCAGCGGAAGTCTTACCCTGAGGCGACGCCGGAAGGCGGTGGCTCTACTGAGGGTCAGCAGCTTGCCGCTGTCCCCCCATGGGGCGCCGCCATAGCATAGTGAATCGCGGCGCAGCCATAGCATAGCCAACGAGGCCGCAGCCCAAGGCACAGTGACCAAGCACGCCGTATGCGCCGGGCTCTACGCTTTCTGGGCGTGGGCGCAGACGCAGGTGCGGGTGGGCGCAGGCGCGGCAGGAGGGTAAGACTCGCCAAGCGAACTGCTTGGCAGTGGCCGGCTGGCCTCGGCTTTTGGGCCGGTCACGCCGAAGATGCTAGCGCTGCCTGATAGGCCAGGTTCGGTCGTTGGCTGAAATGGTTGTGCCGATCCGATTACTGGTGGCGGGCTCCAGCGCGCCGTTTCCACCATCGCCTCGCCACCGCGTCTGTAGCGCCACCTGCACGGGGTGCTTGAGGTGCCTTCAGAAAAACGAGAAAGTGCTCGCCCATTGAGAATAGGGGCTGGAAAAGCCAGCCCAAGAAAGAATCAACAAAGGACGAGAAGGAGGCCAGGTAAGCGCTAAGAAAACAAGCACACAAAGAAACAAAGCAGCTACGGATCACTCAGTGACCTCTGCTAAGCAGCCCCAGGTCAGAGACGCTAGGCTCCTGGAAGTGGGTCCCCCTGCCAGAGCCAGAGGCAGCAGCGAGGGCTCTGCCCTTCAGATGAAGAAAGGGCTCGCCCATTGAGGATAGGGGCTGGACAAGCCAGCCCAAAAAAGAATGAACAAAGAACGAGAAGGGGGCCAGAGGAAGCCAGAGGAAGCGCTAAGAAACCAAAGCACACAAAGAAAGAAAGCAGCTACAAATTACTCAGTAACCCCTGCTAAGCAGCCGCAAATCAGAGAGGCTAGGGTCCTGGAAGTGGGTCCCCTGGACAGAGCCAGAGGCAGCAGCGAGGGCTCTCCCGGCACGAAGGTGCAGCGCACGGGCCATGGACCTCTGCAGCGAGACGGCCAAGCGCATGCGATACACTTGCGCCAGCGACCCGGCTGCAGGAAAGTCTACCGGTTCACCATGGAAGCGACGGGCGATTGCGTGGCGGGCGAGCTGGTTAAGTAGCTCAAGCCACCGAGCGCCCAGTGCCCCATGGATGTCAATTGCCAACGGGAAGAACTCGTCTTCCGGTGGATGGTCGGCGTACTTGATCTCTTTTGCCCGAGCGGCGCAGGCGACCGCATACCCAGCCTTGGTGGCAGACTGGGCTGGGTGGGAGCGGTCAAATGCGTCGGTAGTCACCACATCCAGAAGCAGACGTGGCCCGCCGGCCTGTGGGGTGGCCACCAGGTCGACGCGACGAGCGTGGAGACCGTCGGCCCTGGCCTGGAGCGGCATGACGCCGGAGTGCTCCGCTGCCACCGCGAAGCCAGCCTCCACCAGGATGCTGTGCATCGCGTCCCGGAGGCGGTCGTGGGCCGCCGTCCTCTCGCCGCCATGGGAACAGCGCAGGACGTGAGCAGCCAGCTCGCCAGGCTTGGCCCCTCGCTCGCCACACTGGCATTGACGCACGCCCTGGAGGCATGGAGGCGGCAGCCCCAGGAGCCGGTGGACGGCAGTGCGAAACACCTCATCTGGGAGGGTCAGGGCGTCAGTGATGGGGAGTGCCTGGAGCCACGCCGCTGCCCCCGGGGAGGAGGCCGAATGTAGTCTCGCGCGCCCGCGCAGGTCAGCCTCAGGAAGCTGCAGCACGGCGGTGGTGTAGGCGGCCTTGTCGACGACGGCCGCGAAGCGCGCTTGGACGCGCAGGTCAGCGGTGTGCGCGAGGTGCGCAAAGGAGACCGCCTGGCCGGCCATGTCGGGGTGCGCCGCGAGCAGCTCCTGGTGGGCGGTGCGAAGCGCCACCTGGAACGGCAGCGCGCCTTTGTCCACCTCCACCACCGCCTGCTCCAGTGCACGCCGGCCATGGACCATGAAGCGCTGAGCCACGGAGGCGGCAGTCTGCGCCCAGCTGCCGAGGTATGCAGCCCGGCATGAGCGGACGAGCGGGCGCAGGCCGAGACCCCCGTGGCTGATGGGTAGCGCCGCCTGGTGGATAGCGGCTGGCGACTGGGGGAAGCCCTGGTGGCGGACCAGGGCCGCCAAGCTCGCCACCATGCCCGCGTCGAAAGTCGCGTACGCCGCCAATGCCTCTGGGGACGGCGGGGTGGCCCGCGTCAAGTACTGGGGCCGCTGCCCGATGGCCTTGGTCAGCATGGCCAAGGACAGCTGCATATCCTCCAGCTCGGGGAGCCGGGCCGCGGGCTGAAGGTGCTCCGCGAGGCGGGCTCGCAGCTGCCCCTCCACGAAGGCTGGCGTGCCGATGGGGACTCCCAGGAGGGTGAAGCCGTCTGCCGGAGTCCGGCAGCCCGGGGGCAGCGCCAGGGTGGGTAGGATCACGCCAGGGGACCAAGCCGCGCACTTCGCCGGCCGGATGGTCAGGCCGAGGGTGGCCAGCTGCTGCGTGAAAGTAACGAAGGCCGCCGCCACGTCTTCCGGAGGGCCGACGATGGTGGTGTCGTCCGCGTAGGTGGGAAGAAGGACTCCTGGGTGGGCCGCAGCGGTAGCCTGCAGAGCCCGGTTGTGCGCGAGCGCAAAGAAGAAGCCGGCGAGGGGGTCCCCTTGCCGCGTGCCCGAGCGGGACTGCAGGACCTCCACCTGATCACCCCCTGTCCACCAGAGGAGGTCGCTGGGCTGACCGTACCCCAAGCGGAAAAAGGGGACC
Organism: Spirogloea muscicola; assembly: GCA_009602725.1. NCBI lineage: Eukaryota > Viridiplantae > Streptophyta > Zygnematophyceae > Spirogloeales > Spirogloeaceae > Spirogloea > Spirogloea muscicola. The sequence continues at coordinate 478,221 of WELB01000010.1, forward strand.
AGGGAGGGGAAGGAGGCCCGGAGCTCCTCCGCAATGCAGGCGCGCTCCACGGTGTTGAAGGCGTTTGCCACGTCGACGGCAAGCACCAGCCAGCTCGGATGGGTCTCCCTCGTTGCGCTTCCGGCGCCGTGCGTGGGCTTTGGCCCTTGTAGTCGCTTCGTTCTTGTTGTCCTCCGACTTTAATGAGCAAATTTGATGAGCGGTCGCCTCGACCCCCGGTCTTGCAGATGTCCGCCTTCCCCGCTCGATCCACACCCAAAACTGTGTGATTCAGCCGCAGAGATTCACTTGTGTCAAGCCAGGTCGGCTGTCTGAGGCAGACCGACATGAATAAGCGGCGGTCGACTCACCTTCTCAATCTTTTCGGGCTGGCTGCTCACAGCCCTTGCTCTTCCTTCGGAAGAGCCACCTTCTTTCTGTTCATTCTTTTTTGCGCTGGCTTTTCCAGCCCCTATTCTCAATGGGCGAGCACTTTCTTCTTTCTCACAACCGGGCGGATCGGAGGGGCACACATGTCGGCCGCACCGACAGGTCGAGTAGGGACGGGCCCGGCCCGCCCTCCCGTCTGGCTAGCCTGTGGCTCCGCTAGCATGGTCATGAACACCGTCTGTAAGAACCTGGATGGCTTCTACAGCCGCTCTTCCACCATCAGCTGCATTCCCTCCCTGCCGCCCGCCGGCAGGCCACTGCCGCCGCTCGGCGTTGTGCGGGATGCCAATTCCCCGCTGGCACAACCTTGACACCTCACCGCCGCCACTACCGCCAGCAGCGCCAAGCGGGGCCGCTGGGGCGGCTCCGAGGCGCAGGCGGGAGTCGGCCTTCGGGCGCTGCTGCTCCTCGACGACGCCGGCGGTCGCGCCGCCAACGACGCCGGTGGGCGCCGCGCCGCCGACCCGCATTGTGGGCGCCCGCCTGGAGAGCCGATATGGGCTTTGGGTTTGGGGGTTTAGGGTCCTCGCCCAGAATCGCCGCCGGCCCTGTGGCGGCTACAGTGGCTCGTCTAGCCACAAGCGGCGGCGCTCCACTGGCGCTTACAGCTGTCTCGGCTTCGAAGACGCATGGGTGCCACAACGCACTGCAGTCCTGTTTTTGCGCTTGGCTCCCGCGGAAGTGTGCGGGCGTGCCTTACGTTGGCCTCGTGGGCTTTGTGCGGCGCTTGGCTTTATAATGCTGTGGGGTGATAACGGCTGAGTGCCCCAGGGCTGCCTGCCCAGAAGCGCCGGCGCAGAGGAGGGCTGAGAGCTGACGGAGCGCTGCTCTGCCTCGCGCAGGTGCTGCAGCCAATGCGGGCACCTCCACCTCGGTTGCCTCGTCATGCGCGACGAGCAGGGCATGCACTGAGGACTGGAGCTCTAGCCCAAGTTTCACGAGTGCAGCGAGCTCTTTCCTGCATTCGCTGGAGCCACCAGGCATACTCTTGCGGCGGAGCTTCTCCGCTGCCCCGCTGGGCGAGGACACGGAAGCCAAGGCCCAAAAAGTGCCGGATGCAGTAGGCCGGAAGGATCACGCTGCAAACACTTCCAAAGCGGGCGACTGTAGGCCACAGCTGCAGTCTGCTACCTCCTCCATTGAGGAAGGTGACGTTGCAATAACGGCATTGCCAGGTATTGACGGCGTGGTAGTGGTCTTCACCGACCAGCTGCAGTCACCAAAGTCTGCAAAGAGCTTGTACGAGGATTGGCGAAGAGATTGTGCCGGTTCTGCTGGTGGGTCTGCCAGGCATCCTTGGCAAGAGGTGGAGGCCAGCAGACCAGCGAGCAGGGCCGAGGAGCTGCTGCCAAGTTGGCAGGCTGCAGAGGCAGCACCTGGCAAGTCGTCAAAAAGCCAACCACTTCTGCTTGTCTTCACGGTGCAATGTATACTGGTCGCCCTTTACTTGACCAGCGTAGCGCTCAAGGCTGCCGAGCTAACCTTCCGCCTCACGTTCTGGCCGGTCGTGCTCCTCATTGGAGGTCAAGTCTTCATTCAGATAGCCTTTCTTCGCGTTGACAACTCCGTCTAGCATTAGCCACTTGCTGTGATGCTACTCACCTCCTTTTCAACCCCTTGTACTTATAGCTTCGTACTTCTATGGGCACGGCCCAGAGAAGTAACGAAGTGATAGTCCCTGCCACTGAGAGACCACCTTAGATCTTTACACTCCAAGATGTAAATCTATGATTGCGCACAGAAGCAGAAGTGAAGACGCGTGGTGCGCATGAACCGAAAGGGAGGTCAAAGCAAGCCAGTACACTGAAGGAGCAGAGCGCAGATCCACTACTTAGATATAGCTATCCGAAGTCGGCAGCATGGAGGAGCTAACTAGCCTTACTGCATATCGCGTATGGAAAAAAGCACCTCACTGAAGGCTGAAGTTACTCACGAGCAATAAGTGCTATGCAGTATGCTACAGTGTGCAATATTTATCATGGATGTGCAACTTCAAGGTGCAAGCATTCTAGACACTGAACAACTGCGCACCAGCAGTATGCGTGCTGCTTGCATCACTCAGTGCAGGTCAGAAGAGCCCTTTGCACCCTGTGTCACAAATAAAAAGGTTGGTAGTAGGACAGCCACCCATCACCTGGTACCAAGTGCTGCAATCGCCCCCCCTAGGCACAGTGGCTGAGGACACAACTGTCCAACAGCCAATGCATACTTCAAAGGGGACTACAGCAAAGGACAGCACAGTGACTCATGCACGGCCTTAAGTGAGGTGCGCACTTATTGGTTGTAAATCATGGTTGAGCAGGCAAAGCTGCTGTTTGTGAGGACTCATATCTCTCCATAGACTGCTCTCCACTAACTTGCATAACCAGGTGCTACCCTATGACTCAGCCGGAGGAGGAGCGTCCGAGGTGGTAACTGTGGTGCCCCAGTTTGCAGGGGGGACTGTGACACGGCCAGCGATGCGGTCAAGATCACGCTGGCCATCCGACGTTATTCTCCGCCCGCTGCCACAGACAAGCATTCGGATGTCAAAAATGCAACCAGCAGGGACAGGTGTGCATCATCACACGCAGCCTTTGGCGGCCATTAAACAAGGAGCTCCACAGTCGTTTAGCAACGTAACAAAGCCACGTGCTTGACAGACCACTCACCCCTTGGTATCCAACTCCACGATCTTGATACGCTCCAGCTGCTGCAGCACGTGCCGCGCTATGGAACCACTGCTCTTGGCAAAGTGCGAAGGCTTGCTACCTCTCCGCTTCCGCCCGCCTGCGCCAAAGACAATGATAGATAGTTTGTGTGAATAGGAGTCCAGAATATGGAGCCCCAACATTCCCATCCCAAGCAAATCCTAGTCCCGACTTCCAAGACCTTTCTCGCTTACATCCATCATAATCAGGGTTGCTTTGCATTGGTGAAGCAACAAGAGCGTCTCATGAGCATAGATGCAATGAACAGCAGTGCAAGCGGTGCCAAGCGCGCATGTACCGCACGACCACACCAAGAGCGCCCCTTGTAAGCATAATTAAGCATAATACCAATCACGAGCACGGCCAAGCAGCGAGCATGTACCGTATATCTTCTTGAAAGCGCCCACGCCAATCCCCTGCCGCAGGTAAATCTTCCTCGCCATGGAGGCTGCAAGTACCACACCAAGCATCTTTAACACCTAATGAGCTTGAGGCCTCGCAGATGTGGCAACGTCAGTACTGCCGCATGAAATAGAGCAATGGCAAGGACGTCGCCTCAAGCAGCACGAGAGAGGCGTGCGTTTTCGGCTCACCGGCGCGGATGTAGAACCAGTCCGCGTCGTACGGGGCGAGCTCCTTGAAGGCAGCAGTCTTCACCAGGTCGCCCCATGACGGCACTTCAATCTGCCAACAGTGCGGCGCATGGTTCACGGTGTCAGCCGAGTAGAACCGCGGCTGTCACAGCACCCTCTTGCATCTCAACCAAACTCCATGGCGGACCGTACCGGCTACCTTTCCCTCCATACCCTCGAGTCAGGAAGCCCATAAGGAGTGCAATGCACAACCCGGCTGCCCCACTGACAGCAGCCAGGGCGGCTGCAGAGCTTGCGGTGAGCGACCGCCTCCGCCGCCACCACTGAGCTCAACGGGTACGGAACGCGCTGCTACCTTGCCGGTGCGCTTCAGATGCGCGGCGTAGGCCCGCACGAAGTCGTGCGACGGCACGTCCTTCACCGTCTTGGCGGCTGCCGCCATGGCCGCCGCCGCCGCCGCCGCCGCTGCCGCCGCGCTGGCGCGCCGCGCACAGACGCCGCGGTTGACGCTACGCTCGCGAGCGCGACGCCGTTGCCGGAGGCGGCGCCTTCGGCGTCGGCGGCGGCGGCGGCGACGGCGGCGATGCCGCGGGCGGGAGGCCGCAGCTAGGTGAACGGGGCCTGAGAGGGTTGGGGTTTTCGGGGGGGGGGTGTCTTAAACCCCGACGCTCGGCCGGGCCCTGCCAGCCGCCCGATCGACTGAGCGCCATCGACGGCTTGCATCGCGGGGACCCGCGCTTTTTGAGGACCTTCCATCTGTCAATGTGCTTGCATTCGTACTCGGTCGCTCAGCCCTCCATCACTCAATACACACTCCGATTTCTTCCATCTGAAGGCTACACAAAGCGAAGCTGAATGCTGAAGGGGGTGTACAGTGGGGAAGCCGGGCTGAATGGGAAAATAATACCTCCACAAGCGACCACCCACAGTTTCAAAATGCTAATTGTGGAAAAGACAAACGGCTTATCATCAGTCGCAGTCACAACAGGCGGGGCAGTGCCCCTTGCCGTCTCTTTGCAGCGTTCCTATACTTGATTCCCTCTGTGCCTTTAGCGCTTTTCCCTGGCCCCTTCGAACCTTGTTCAATTTATCTGCAGCTTTCTTCTCTTTTCTGGGCTGGCCTCTCACACTCCTTCGCACTCCGGCTCCTTCAGACCTTGTCCATACCTTTGGGCTGGCCTTTCCCAGCCACCAGTCAATCTGGCCGCGCTTTCTTTCCCGCCCTTTTGGTCCTTGTTCATTCCTTACGTACTTGGCCGTTTGGCCTTTGTTTGTGCCAAATACACCCAAAAAAATAACCTTATAAGGGCTAGCCACTCACAGAAGATTCCGTGCATTAGAAAGAAATGTAGGCCAAATGGCCAAGTACAAAGGCAAGCACATCTAGAGATCTACATAACCTACAGCACATTGACACGCTCAATAACACGGGTCAAAACATAAAGGTCACTACTCGATGCATGAATACCAGATGCCAGAAACGGAGCCCTTCTGCCACCAACTAGAGCTCGCCCAGCTTTCTGGTGCAAGGCACTAGCCTGAGCACGCTGCAAACAGGCCGAAACTCGTCGTCGCAAGAGCGACAGATAGGCAGCTGGCAAGCCCATGTCAGCCGGAACCACATCTGCACGTCGAGTGTAACCTAGATTGTCGATGTTTTGCAGGAGATTGTGGAAACGAGGATCCAGACAGCCAAAGGTGTCGATTGCCGCTGGCAGGAGCTGATCGCATTGGGGGTAATCGGAGTAATGCCGCAATTTTCGTTGTTCTGCGCCGCCCACTGCGTGCCCAGCGATGTGTGTCGATGCTGGGCCTTTATATGCCTCCGTAACAACAACGTCGACCAGGGCCCGTGGTCCTCCACCAGGTTGCACGCCCACAATGTCAAGTGTGCGGCGATGATGACGTCCCTGGGCGTCCGTGGTGATAGGCATGATATTGTTGACTTCCACGACCGCACGGTAGCCTGCGTCGCGCATCAAGCCCGCCAGGGCATGGCGAAGGAGGTTGTGAATGCCCACCACTTCTGGTCCAGTGGGACATCTCAGCATGTGAGTGGCGAGCACAGCACCCTCTGCACGGAAGCCGCACTCGCACTGGCGCACCCCAATCAGGCAGTTAGGTGGGAGGCCGAGGAAGAGTTGAAGCGACGTCCGAAAGGCCTCGGAGCTGATGCTGAAGGCGTTGGCGACGGGGGGAGAGGTGATCCAGTCAGTGGCACCAGGTGTGGCCAGAGAAGTAAGTCTTGCCAAGCTCCTTGGATTGTTCTGAATCTCTGGCAGCCTCACTCAACCTTCTGCGGCGTTCGCCTTCCACTGCCGTAACCAGTCTGGATTGTGCTCCTCTACTAGAAGCTTGGGCGAGGGCAGAGAATGGTGTGAGTAGGGGTTGGAGAGAGGGGAAAGAGCTGATGGCTGAGTCGCGGATGCTCCTCAGATCCGCTTGGAAGGGGAAGGAGCCTTTCTCCACATTGCGTACAGGGTCGTGGAGGCAAGGGAAGCGCATGGGGAGCAGGGAGGCGATCTCGTGCCAGCAGCCCAGGAAGGCTGCTTGCGCCGTCTGCTCCAACGACCGGCAGCCAGGGCCGCCCATGCGAGTAGGGAGGGAGGCCTGGAGGGAAGCTGAAGCTGAGGGAAAAGATGAAGAATGTAGCAAGGATGCCAGGGACTGCAGAATGGAGTTATCATATTCCTTGTAGAGCTCCGCCACCATGCCCAAGGGGGCGACTGTCCGTTGCAGATAGCAAGCCCGTTGGCCGATGCAGCGGGTGACGATTTAGGATCACAGCCGTCGCTGTATTGAATGAGCTGGTCCTAGGCGGGGGGGCATTCGCCAGCTATTCGCTCCTTTCCGGCGTTTCCCAGGCAATTGCTTTGCATCGCCGGGCTGGTCGCGCCCTTGCAGCAGCCACTGGTCTGCGCAGCGGGGTTGCTCTTCCTCCCCTAAGCTCATCTGACTTCCTACTGCTGACACGGGGTATTGAGGGCGCCCTGTCTGCCTACTCCGTCAAGAACACCTGTATGCATCTGGCTGGCAGGTTACAGCCGATTCTTTAATATCAGCAGCCGCATTTCTTTCCGGCGGCTTACATTTTACGACTTGCAAGTGGGAAAAGGCTTCTTTGAGCAGCCATCCTTTAGTGCTTTCCAGGGTGGTCTACAGCTTCCGACTCGTATCACTTTGTTCTCGTTTCAGACTTTGTTCTTTCTTCGGAAAGTAAGCTTCTAAGAGGGGCGAGGGGTGTGCGGCGCAAAAAAGAAAGGACGAATTTTCCTTTGTGGGCTGGCTTTTCACAGTCTTCGCTTCCTCTCGGGAAAGGTGCTTCTCTTCCTCAGTCATGCCCCTATAATGATATCGTTTCTGAATTTTATCACTAACACTGCATTGTCAGGTCGGCTTGACCTCCCTTCTTTTCATGCGCACCGCGCCACCAGATTTACGAGATCTTTGGGGAAGAGCCTCAGGATGGAAGGGCGAAGAAGCTCCGTCAGAATGGGGGCAATGGCTGTCACAGGCCAGCCCAAGAAGGAATGGCAAGATGAGATAACAAGTAGGCAAGATGAAAATACAATCCTGAACGAATTGATTGCTGGGAAAGGCCAGCCCAGAAAGAAGATTGTACGGAAGAGAGAAAGCGCGCGGAGCGCATGAAATGAAAGAGAGGCCAATACAAGCCAATACATTGTTTAGGCAGAGTCTAGGGCAAACCAAACAAGGCTACAGAATACGGAGACCTAAAGTAAGGTGCCTAAGGTGACATTAGTACCCACGGGGGAGCACAAACAAATCTGACAAGCTAAATGAGAAGCTGGAGCGCCGCCACGAAAGCTGGAGGCCTGACTTAGAGCGCGCCCTGCACGTTGAGAAGAACCAATGCTTGCGAGCGCTGCAAACGAAGCGAGAGCCGCATTCTATGACATGCAACTAAGGCCTGCGGAATGCTGGAGTGGCCCAAACTGCCCCCCGAATTCGACGACGCGCATCAACCAGCCGGGCCAGATGCTGGATCAGGGAGGACCATTTCACGTAGTAGCCTCCGTAGACAGAAGAATGAGAGGAGCTCCGAGCTACTCTCTTCCAGCCACCGCCCTCTGCTGGAAGCGCTAGCCTTTGCCTCCGTCATGGACGCTTGTATGCATCTGGCTGGCGGTTTACAGCCGATTCTTTAATATCAGCAGCTGCAAGTCTTTTGCTGGAAGCGCCCACTACCGGAAGCCTCTAATTTTCCACGGGTTCTAGAGGACCCCCTTAGGCAAACACACGAGATTCTCCCCTTCGGCAGCTCATTGCCTCGTTACCAAAGAAGAAGGTGCTCGCCCATTGAGAAGAGGGGCTAGCAAAGCCAACCCAAAAAGAATGGACAATGTTCAAAGCCAAAGAAATAGGTGCTGAAAAAGGACTACACTACAAAGTGCAAGACGGTGCAGAGGGAGATGCAGATTACTGCCAGGACTTTGTAAGGCTCGGGTTGGCCTCGCTTTCGTTTCATGTGCACCGGCGCGCCTTTCTTCAGCAGGTTACGCACTGCTACCTTATTAGCCCCCCCTTCCTACAGTTGCGTCATACAAAGCGAAACCCAACTCTCTTTGCTCTAGCTGAACAGCAGTTTTGGCTCGCATTGGCCTCCCTTTCACTCCATACACATCTGCGCCCGCGCCCGTCAAACCCTATTCATTCCCGTAGCAGGACAAGCACCGTCCACAGTGCGGCCCCAGAAGTTGTACCTGCTTCAACCGGGTGGGGGGTTGGGAGGATCTAGCGGGCCGAAGCGGAGCGCGGCCTAGAGCCGCCCGATGACCGCACCCCAGGGGCGATCGACCGCCCACGGTGCGTCACATGGCGACCTCCACGTCGGACGGCGACCGGAGCGTGCCACATGGCGGAGTGCCGCCAGCGACGCGTGGGCGAAGTACGAAGGCATCCTCGGGGATGCCGGTCCCCGAGGGTCCGGCGGCGGCTTGGCGGCGGCTACCCACCACCAGCCCCCCCCCCCCCATCGCAGCAACTGTCCGGCGGGCCGGACCTACCTTGACTCTCACGCCGCTGGCCCCGCTCTCGCCGCAGGTTCTTGAGACGTCCCGCTCTTACAAATCTCCTGCAGCCTGTGTGCGCGAGACGCTCGTCTGAAGCCCACAACAACTGCCTCTGGACCGCTGAAAGACGCGCAATGCATCGCGGCGTGCGGTCAAGCGGCCAGCCGGCCTGGCAGGCATTTGCAGCTGTGTCGTCCCACGTCCCCATCAAACGGCAACCACACCAGCAGATGTATGCTTGGAAGCGGGAAAAATGATTGAAGGTTCATACAGCGCGCCGCGGCAGGGCTAAATGCAGCCCGCTCTTGCGCTATCCCGCTCCTAGCGCGGCAAAATTGTCCTGGATGGAAGAAAGGGGCCCTTGCCCACTCTGTCATCAGCGACCACTCTCTCGGCTCATGCGCTCTCCAAAATCTGAAAGCTAAGGTCCTCAAGGCACAGACGTCAGGGCCTGCCATTTGATGTGTCGCGTAAGCGAATTGCCTCCTGTGAAGGCTAGTCACATTGGCGATAAAGTTCGGCCACCTGCTGTACAGCTCTTCTTCAGGCTCCAAAGAGTGTGGCTGTGGCGTGAACAATCAGTGGCAGATTGCTGTCTTCAACTGAAGAAGGTCGTGGCCCGCTGGCCTCAGGGCTGCGGCTTCAGGGCAATGGGGCGGTGCACAGCCTGGCCCAGCCTGTAGCTGTTGGAGCAGGAGTCGAAGGTCGAGCACCTCCGCCTCTTCGAGGGCTCCTGCAGTGCCTCTGCCCTTGCCAGTGCAAGGGCTGCCTGGCCCTGCTGGGCGAGAATCTTGATCTGAGCCTGCGCATCCAGCTGCATCTTGGCTTGCGCCTGCACGGGGGCATGAGCCTGACTGTACACCTGGACCTGAGCCTGCGCCAAGCCCCAGGACCTGGCAGCAGCCGCGACATCTGTGATAGCCTGAGACGTCGCACACGGGTAGGGCGACATCTGCGCGGTGGTCGCAGGCGGTGGGAGGTTAAAGGCTGAAGAGCGGCACGTGCAATCGCCGCTGCCTGGGTTGTCGTTGCAATTGGTGGCAGGACTCTCCTCCGACTCCGTTTCCAACTCACTCTCCTCGTCGCAATTGCTGCTCCTGGAGCGCTTGTGGCCACCACGGCCGCTCGGTTGGTGCTGCTCGGCCAGCGCAGACGCTGACTCCTTGGCAGCAGACGCTGCCTCCTTGGCCTTCCCACCCTCGGTGGCGGCGATGTTGAGGTCAATCGAGCCGTCGCGCAGCTTGTCCAGCTGCTTGTGGAGGGAGGAGACGTAGTCGAACACCTCCGTCAAGAACGCCGCCGTGTTGGACCGCGCCGAGTGCGGCACGATGGTCCTCAGAGCATCCAGCCTGTGCCACACCGCCGAGGCCGCGGCAAATGAGCAGAGGCACACCTGTTGGCACAAATTAACGGCTTCACAGCGGTGGGAGACCAGCAGGCCTTGGCGAGCGGCTCTCACCGGTCATTGATGCGGGCCCGCCGGCGCTGCTCGGCGGCCATGTGACGGGAGGCGCACATGCCGCTGCGCGTGCCGCCGTTGCGGCCGCCGCCAACGGCGCCGCCACCGCCGCC